>CAHIKZ030003303.1:1115000-1155000 GCA_903632075.3 Acanthosepion pharaonis | reverse complement strand
TTACCCATACTATTCTCAGCATCCTTCTGTAGAACTACGTTTTGATTGCGTGAAGTTTATTCTTCATTTCTGAGGAGTTTCCAACATCTATTGCTCCAGATTAGGGTTGATAATACATAACAGCTTAGCGCACTTGTCTTTGTTTCTAAGGAAAATTTACCTAGTTCTTAATACTTTGCTTATCTTTTGAAAGGCAACTTTTTCTATACCAGTGTCTCCTCAGTTTCCGGTGTTACATTTTTACTTCCGCTGTGCCTTTTGTGCTTTCCTTGATTTTAGCATCTTCATTTCTTAGTTGGCATCTTCTGACTACATTGCAGGCTCTCTTTTTGATAACAGACGATAATGGTTATGCTCCCAGTCACATAAATACAGTAGAAAATACTGTTTGTTCGTCTGCAGTTGGAGATTTGTCTTCAGATGTGCTCGTCAAGGTGTCTGCATCCCCAGATGAAGCTATGCCAGAGGGTAGAGTCTCGTCTCGGGAAACAGCTACCCGAGCCCGTTTTATACGCAGTCTAAGGGGAATTTTTGGTTGAGCCTACGGGTTCGGATACCCCACATTAAATTCGGCCTTGTGCTGTATCTGACCGCATGGGGGGATTGCTAGATATCCTGCAGTCGGAGATTCGTCTCCAGCTCTGCTGGTCAAACTATTTGCCTCCGGGCAGATAGGAACGCCAGAGGAGGCTATGTCGAAGGGCAGAGTCTTGTCTCGGGAAACAGCAACCCGACGTAGTTTTATACGGGGTCTACGGGGAATTTTTGACGGAGCCTACGGGATGGGATACTCCACATTCAATTCGGCCTTGAGTCACATCTGACTGCCTGGGGAGGTTGGTAGATATCCTGCAGTTGGAGATTCGGCTTGTGCTTGTCAAACTAACTGCCTCCGGGAAGAGAAGATACCAAGATGTGGCTATGTCGAAGGGCAGAGCCTCGTCTCGCGGAACAGCTACCCAACCCGTTTTATACGGGGACTACATTTGAGACATACAGAATATACATGAGACATTATGGTTGGGCTTACAACATTTGAGATACACAGGGTATAGATAAGGTATTATAAGTGGGTTTACACATTTGAGGCACACAGAATATATACGAGACATTATGAAATGGCTTGCAACATTTGAAACACACAGAATATGCATGAGACATTATGAAATGGCTTACAACGTTTGAAATACGCAGAATATACTGAAGGTAGAAGTAACAGAGCAATGCAGCAGATAATCTTCCTAAAGAGTTATTGTATTTGGTTGGTAGACCAGGAATTAGGAGATATGACAAAAAGACAATCTTTACTAAGAGCTACAAATGACAACAAATATTGAATAGCTATTATCACCAACGTCCTGAATGGATACGGCATATAATATGAAGAAGAAAGATGTCAGTATTAAAAAAATAATATAAAATCTAAATACACTGAAATCAAGGAGAAAATAAACGCGTTTAATAATTTCCTAAACAGATAATAATTACCAAACAAGTTGAGTGTACGAATATAATGAGATATGTTTAAGCATCGTAACAATAATAACCAAAGACAAATGAAACTATTAATTCCTGTAAAAGTCAAAAAAAGAAAATTCCAAGTTAGGCAAAAATGTTTATAAAATAATAATTTTCCTCAGTAATAAATTTAGGTATCGGTTTGCAAAGTGTTGGGCCCTTCATGGAAACAGTCAACCAACATATTTAAAGCACACGTAAAATATGATGATGGTGACACGATAAATGCAGATAATTATAGTAATTTCTTACAGGAGATTTCTTTTTAGCGGCATAGTTGGCAACCATCACAGTTTTATTTGTTAAGCATTTCGCCTCAAGCAAGGCGGGAAGCCACTAGCACGCAAGGAGTTACAAAGAGTTGGAGCGAGAGCAAAGAGGAGTTATAGAGGAAAGGATGAAGAGAAGGTTAAGGGATAGATCAAGGCATCTGGAGACGTCGATTGACATTACATTTGAATAGTTGGAGATTATAGCGACCAGGGAAACAGGAAAAGGGGAAGGAGTTCCTCAGGCGAGAAGTGCGAGACATGAAGCTATTGGAGTACAAGAGACGGCTACATTTAACAGTTTCGACAATGAAAGTTTGCGAGTGAGAACGCTAGTTGAAAGCTTAAATTTATGAAGTCTGGGAACCAGCGAAAGCAGCTCATCGGAGCAGTTACCATGAAAGTATTTATAAAAAAGAGGGAGGCAACGGCACGTCTGTGAGAGAGCGACTGCAGACGAGATGCCAGATCAGGGCCAATTACATTGCATATCCCTCTCTGGATGTTATCAAGAAGGACCCCAAACCATGAAAGCATATATTCATATAAGGAAAGTCTACTTCAGATTCTGTAAAGCTGAATATTGCAATCTTGACAAGGAAAGTTTCAAATTAATGAATTGATTGGTGACTCCCCAGAAAACCTCTTCATAATTAACTCTTTGTTAATATCATTAGATGCCTGAACCTCCAGCTTTTCTTTGTATTTAACAAATTACAAGTTAATTTTTTTCATGATTAGTTAAGGAGTTATCTGAACTTATCTGTCAAGTATTAACAACGTGTTTCCGGATTTAGTCTTAATAGCCGTGAGAATTACAAACAGTCTGATTGAAATTGAGCAGAAAGTTATGACAAACTCTTTGAAAGAGCCAGCCTCTATGAAATGGAACTCAACACAGAGAATTCCAAAGTAATGGTGAATAACACAAGCAACATTACTGCCGGTGTCATCATGGACGACGAACGACTGGAGGAAGTGTCTAGATTCAAATTCTTGGGAGCAACTCTGTCAAAAAATGGCACCTGCAATACAGAAATCTGCAAATAGATTTCCATATCCATAAGGGCGATGACCAGACTAGAAAGATATATAGAAGTACAACATCAGCTTCCGTACTAAGTTCAAGCTCGACAAATCACTGGTTGTATCCATCCTCTATCGGTGTGAGACTTGGACACTCTTGGTTGAAGCAGGAAAAAGGATCAAGATTTTCGAGAACAAATGTTTGAGAAAGCCCCTCCACTTCCATTTACTGGAAGCACGGAAACCAATGACTATGCATGGAGCAAGGTCAAAAGTCTTGTGGGTCATTAGGAATCTCTCTTCGCATCTATTAAGCATCGAAAGATGTGATGGTTTGGTTTGTTCACACGGCATAACAGCCCCCGCAAGACCATCATAGAAGGCACTGTTGAAGGTGGACACAAGCTTCAAATACTTGGAAGCGAATCGGTCAAAAGACGCAACAGATAAATCCACAAGCGGATGGCGACAACCACAGCAGCGATAGTCAGGCTGGAAAGGATATGGAAGAGCGACACCAGCTTCCAGACCGAATTCAAGCCCCCAAAAACGTTGGTCTGTATGAGTCTGAGAATTGGATACTCCTGGCTGAGATAGTGGGGAAAAGGATCCAGGCATTCGAGAACAAATGCTCGAACTTCATTAGCATCTCAAAATCCACGACCAAAAAGTTTACAGTAATCTCTCATCGCCACTATTAAACCTCAGTAGGTGGTACGATTTGATCCTGCCGCATGGCATAACAACGTCTATAAACCATCATGCTAGGTACGGTAATGCAAGCGCTGGTCAGAGAACGTCAAAGTGTGGACGGATATGGCAATGCCAGAACTCCTGAAAGACACTGCCAATAGATCTGACTGGAGGAATATGGCTGTTTCTTCTGCCCTCAGGTTCCATCAACAATTGAAACACTCGATGAACTGAAGACAAGGAGGGTGACGACGATGATGAAGACACTCTGGAATATTAACAAAATAGATATTCTTTATTTGGAAATTGAGAGATGCTTTTTAATTAGAACATAGGGAAGGATCTAATTGTAATTAGTTACTGAAATACCTTTTTTATTTCAATCAAGTTTGGCTCCTTATTTTGTCTATATATCTACGCAGTCTAAAGAAACGTTTTAAATATTAACTTTTTGATTTTTCAAAATGAAACTGGTTTTTCATTCAGTTTTATTGACCCTAGAAAACCGCACAGCACACTACAGAAAATACACAAGAAAATGTTATTGACCCTATAAAACCAGAAAGCATACTTCAGAAAATACACAAGAAACTTTTATTGTCCCTATAAAACCAGAAAGCACAATTTAGAAAATACACACGAAAATTTTATTGACCCTATAAAACCAGAAAGCACACTACAGAAAATACACAAAAAAATTTTATTGATCCTATGAAACCAGAAAGCACATTTTAGAAAATACACAAGAAAATTTTATTGACCCTATAAAACGAGAAAGCAAACTTTAGAAAATACACAAGAAAATTTTATTGACCCTATAAAACGAGTAATTACACTCAAGAGATTAAACAAGACAATTTTATTGAACCTATAAAAGCGGAAGGTACACTTCAGAAAGCATAGAAGAGCATTTTATTGATCCTATAAAACCAGAAAGCAGACTGAAGAAAATACACAGGAAACTTTTATTGATATTGACTCTATAAAACCAGAAAGCGGACTGAAGAAAATACAGAAGAAACTGTTATTGACCCTATAAAACCAGTAATTACAGTCAAGAGATTAAACAAGACAATTTTATTGACCCTATAAAACCGGAAGGTACACTTCAGAAAGCATACAAGAGCATTTTATTAACCCTATAAAACCAGAAATTACTCTCAACAAGAAACACTAGAAAATGGAGAACTAAATGACCTATCTATAACTGTTTGCCTCACGGCCACATGATGTGACAACATCGGTTCCCGAACGATCCTCGAACTTAAGCAAAGTAGAGACTGACCAGGGCCTAGATTGGTGACCGATTGGGACTACCGGGTTCTGTAAGCTTGGATTTGCGGGGGGGGGGGGTAATGGATGATTGTTCGGAATTTTTAATCGAAGAGCCGAGTTTCAATTCCAGTTGGATTCGTAATATTCACTTAAGCGCAAGTGCATTTGAGAAATATAAAAACTTAACTTTTTCTCCCACCGATGGTTCAATTATAAAATTTGTATAATTGAATCATTATTATCACCAAAAAAGAAAAGAAAAGAGAAACTGCGTACAAAATATTTCGATATTTAGAAAAACAACCAACTAACGGAAGAAACGCAATTGTTTTATACTAGTGTTTTATGCTAATACAAGGCTCGAGAACCACTCAATCTATAGAGCTACTGAATGAGGTTGTTTTAAGGCTGTGTGTGGAGGAAAAAATTGCATATTATCAGGATATGCAGGTTAAATAACTGTTGATCCAAGGTTAAGATCATAACGACCGGGAATGATTCCTTTCGGCATGTTACACAAAATAAATGTTCTTCCTTACTAATGGAATACGAAAGGAATGATGATAAGTCGACGTGTACGTGTAATTGTGTTGAATGGCGGGTCCTAGATGTAAAAATCTGAACTAAGGAATATCGTTATTTTTCAAGAAAATGGCGATAGATAAATATTTTGAATGGGATATTTGAAAATTCCACCCTCAGGTTACAATAGCCCACAGTAAGTAACAGAACGTTAAATGATATGAAAATCGGCAACAATATTCACACGAAGATATCAGAGAACCTATATAAACTTTTTCAGAAGTGAAACAGTGAAAAAGAAACCTGTTTATACAATGACAATGATACGATATCAAAATATTAGATACATACTCTCATAAACTGCGTTCGGTAACACTGACTTTCTCCTAGAGTGTCTGTTAGGCCTTAGTGGGCATTATTGTAAAAGAAAACAACAAAATCATGCAATAATAATTCATCTAGGTTTGTGGGTTCGTGTAGGCACATGCTGATAGCGTAATGTTTATGGAAACAGAAATTTGGAAACGACAAGACGAGATCAAAGTCCGGCTTTGTTTTCACTTTCGCGCTAATTCCATTGAGAACAAGGTTTAGGAGAAATAACCAAAAGAAATGTATTAAGAAAAATGAAAGAGAGGAACTGAGGTATATAGAAGACATAGAGGAGACATAGAAGTCACGATATCAATGCATGCATCAGTAAAGGTCCTATCAATGGTATATTGTTTGCATCAAACATAGATATACGTGGACTATATCTTTTGGATTTGTTTCTAAATATAAGAAACAGAATGCAATTTATCTTTCACTTTGTTTGTTTCCATAACAAAAACAGAAGCTCCCAAAAGAATGTATTATTAATATTTTTAATAAACAACGTATACTATTCTAACGCTTCCAATATAGTTAAATTTCTGCACTTGCTCGAGTTTGAAGTCATTGAACCGTAGCTCTCATCTTGTTAACAACCAAACCTCCTGTCATCTATCCTCCTCGTTTTCGCTTAAGGCCTTTTGTAGGAGTCCCTGCTCTTTTCATTCGGTATCTGTCACATCCATGGTGTCATCTCCATGCGCAATGTTGTTGAGTTAGGGCGCACTGATAAAAAATATTACCTGAAAAGTGTTAAAACAGACGAAGGAAAAAGTCAGAGGCTTAAGGCCATATCACGTTCAAATATCGGTTGCCGTTAGAACACCGAAGTTAAGCAACTTCGAGCCTGGTCAGTAACTAGATGTGTAACCAATTGGGAATGCAACAAGCTTTAGGCTTGGATGTGCGTGTGGTTTAATGGATAATGGCTCGGAATTTGTTAATCGGAGAACCGTGTTCAAATTCCGGTTGGGTTCATTATCTTCATTTACGAGCAAATACTATTAAGCAAAGTAGGGATTCACCCTTTTCATCCCAGCTATTGGTTGATAAGTAAGATTTGTATCATAAAATTGTTATTATCTCAAAAAAAATTCTTAGAATCCAAAAACAAATATTTTCTGAATTTAAATAACCTCGAAAGTATTAATAAACCGTAGAATATCAATCATAAAATGTCATAGATAAAAACGAAATCGTATTAAAATAGTGGAATGGGCCTTCTAAAATTTAAACAAATTATTGAGAAACTGGTACGTTTTGTTAGCTAGAAAACAGAGCTAAAATTCTATATGGTTGTGAATGCTGGACAATTTCCTCACAGATAAAGAGAAGACTATTTCTTGCTTTTTGGCAGTAAGGTAAACCCTGTACAACGCCAGAGGGCTACTCGGGACAGAGACTTGCGTTAAGAGGCAGGTTGTAAGGAGAAGACAACGTTTAAGCCTATATTTGAACAGATTAAGATTGTAGTGATCGGATAAACATCCTCTTCAGAATCGGTTCCACAGAGCATTGGTTCGCAGGAAGAAGCTGTTCGTGTGGGAACTTACTTCTCACCGATGGAATACAGAGGGAATGTGGGTGGTTTGCCACGATGCAATTGGAATGGTTGTGAAGGTTAGATCTGATGGCAGAACTTTCCGTTGGAATAACGATAGTGTAGCGAGACGCTTGCCACATCCTACTTGTGAGTGACAGGTTGGAGGGTAGAAAATAATTCGTCACTCACAAGGACTCGGATAGGATTTCGGATTCTATCGATGCTAGACAGTGAGCTCTTGATAGCTCCCGTTCAAATCTGACAGAAGTACTCCATTTCCGGCCTTATCTGGCTATGGTAAAGGTAGAGGATAGAATGTGGTGCCAGGTATTTATAGGAGCGGTACACGGAGACGACCTGCATTTTACATGGATCGGATGTACGAGTTCCACTTGAGTTCAGGCGTGAGTTTAAGGCCCAATAGTCTATCAAGGCAAGGTGCGTCTTCAGTGGGATATCCGTTCATCGTGACTACCGGTTCTACATAAGGATGATGAGAATACTGTTGACGGAGCATAGGAACAACGATGATGAGGTAAAAGAAAACGGGAACAAAAACACGCTTTTAATTACATTCAGAGATAGTAGAAATTTCTAGGATACATAATGAGAAAAGAAGGCTTGGAGAATTTGACACTCATTAAATACTGAATGAAAGAGGTGCAGATGGAAACATCGAGTAACCTACTTAATGAATTTGTAAAATGAATGACAGAACACGGATTGGGAGAGACTGAGATTGCTTATATATATATATATATATATATATATATATATATATATATATATATATATATATAGTTTATTGGCATAGTTGGCAAAACATCCGGTAATTGCCAATCGATTCGAACTTTATAAAATGGTTAATATCAAAGATTTTCTTATAGTTTGTCCACATATTTTAATAATTTTAATGTTTTAATAAATAAAAAAATTGTTTTCATCTTTATTTCTTTATAAATTCGGAAATGCTTAATATGCATTGAATTAGATTTAATTTCAATATTATTAGATTTTAGAAGATTGTAAATATAAAAATATTCTACTAAACAAACTTATAAATAAATGAGTAACGCTTAATATTATCTTTGTAAGTTGCCAAGAACAAAAATGTATAAAAATCATTGTAATAACAAAGACAGCAAGTGTAAGTTTAAGGAAGCTTTATTCTGCTTAGAATAATTGATATATCAGCGTAGGGGCTATTTATAGTCCTCTAGAAACGAAAGATTACTCCAAAGGGATGTAATCATAAAACAGGGGAGATTACTCCCGATTACTTTATCACACCCAATATACAGGGTGGGGCAGAGTAACTTGCTTATTTGGAATATCAATTAAAACACAAGTAATGCAGGTATACATGTAATTCTTTGAACTGCAACTAGTTCAACATTTTAATTTTATTTTTTACCAGTTTTAAAGATGATATCAGTAAGATGGCGTCCATTCTTCTCTATACACTGAATAAATGTTTTGAGGTGACCTTGCTGTTCGTGGGAGGCCAGGTTTCTTTTTCTTTACATCACCCGTTTCCCTGAAGTTGTTTACCCATGAAACAATCGACTGCCGGCCAGGAAGACGACCACGGGGTGAGGGGGTCAATATTGAAATGTCTACGGAATGCAAGTTGCGTTGCGACGATTGAGCAACCGCTTGAGAAAAAAATGCCTCAACAGCGAAAGCGCGTTCCAACTTCGTCCACTCCATGATACTCACTGGGGTTCCTGAAAAATAAACAAAAAATAAAGAACCAAACTTTAAGCCCCACCCTCTTAAATAAGTCCATCCCTACCATCCTTGGAGCAACCATCGCTTTAGGGCACCAGATTTAAATAAGCAAGTTGCTCTGCCCCACCCTATATAAGGAATGGGCGCCGCCCCACATAAACTAGCCAGCATACTAACCGAGTCCTTGCTGGGGAAGAATTATTTTCCACCGTCCAACCTCTCTTTCACAGGCGAGTCTCTCACTGCTCTATCGCTACTACCATGGAAAGTGCTCAGACGAACTACATTCCTTAGTTCCGCCAGGTCTAACCTTCGCGGCTAGGACCCACCATGACACTCACATAGTAGCAAAACACACCCATTCACTCTGTATTCCATCAGCAAGAAGTAAGTTCCACGCTAAAAGCTTTTTTTTTTCCATGAACCACTGCTCTGGTGGAACAGATTTTCATGATGATGTTTTCCCGATCACTAAAATCTTAACCTGTTCAAGTCTAGAGTCAAACGTTATCTTCCCCTCCTATCCATATAAGCTACCACGTAACCCTCTACCACGAATGTCACCGGGGCCTTGTACAGGATGAAGCCTACTGTAAAAAAATATAAATAAATAAAAACAGCGTGTAATTCTTTTCGGCATGCCAGTTGTAATAACAAAGAGAGCAAGTGTAAGTTTAAGGAAGCTTTATTTTGCTTAGAATAATTAATATACCAGCGTAGTGACTATTTATAGTCCTCTAGAAATGAAAGCGTTCTCCAAAGGGAGGTAATCATAAAATCATAAAACAAGGGAGATTACTCCCGATTTTTTAATTACATTCACTTTCATCATATGTTTAGATTTTATTATAAATAAATAATAGCGGTGTCAAAAGAAAAAACATCATTTTGACAAATCAAGAAGGTCCGACAGTGCCGAATATTTATAATCATGAAATAAAAATCGAATTAAATTTTAATCCAGAAAAGAAAATTAAAATCCATTAGCATCAGACTACTTCGAATTAAAAAAAAAAAAAAAAAAAAAAAAAAGACAGCGTGGCCGAGGTCAAAACAATTTCTTTAAAAAGTTAGGCTTCAAGTGTTCGAAATGAGGTCAAGTTTCACAGCTTTTAGTTGTGAGTGCGTAAATGAGAGAGAGAGAGACGGAGAGAGAGAGGTGAGAAAGAGAGAGAGAGAGAGAGAAAAACAGAAAGAAAGGGTGGCAGAAAAAGAGGCTCTCCTCGAAGAGAAAAGGGGGGTAATTAATCTTTGCAGTTATTTCTACTTTTTAAATGAATGTATATTAACGGAACATTTCTTGAGGATGGCTTGTTGATAATATATATATATATATATATACAGACATTTTCTAATAATTATTATTATTATTATTATTATTATTATTATTCCAAACAGAAAACGTGGATAATATTATGTGTTTGTAAAGTTTGCAAAGTTCAAAGGTTTAATAATCAAATTTCCTAAAATGACCCAGACAAAAAAAAATATTGTTAGGCGAAATATAATAATTTCAAGTTAGAAAAAGTGGGAGAGTTCGTATATATATATATATATATATATATATTAGTCAATCTTTAGTGTTTATCAACTTTTTAGTCTTCAGTAGAGACCTGCGAGCCAATTAACTTCAAATACCAGGGGCGATGTATGGAATGATTTTCCAAAGCACTGGAAGGTATTTTTGTTCACATTTAGATATAAGGGAAGGATTTATATTCATATGTGTGCGTGGGTGCGTGCGTGCGTGCGTGCGTTCATGTGTGTGCGTGTGTGTGTTTGTGTTTGTGTGTGTGTGTGTGTCTGTTTGCCTGTGTGGGCACGCGCGTACGTGTTATGGTGTGTAGAACGTACATCTCTAGAAAAAGATGTAAATGTCACCACATACATCCATATACATACAGAAATCCATATGTACGTGTACATTACTGCTTATATATATATATATATATATATATATATATATATATATATATATATATAGGGTGCGATTGATAAATTGTCGTTTAAAGTACGCCAAAATGAACATAACACTGACATTTCATTTCCACATATATATTACCAAATTTATCCAAAAATATCTTGAAATACTAAAGAGTAAATTTATTCAATAAAATCGCCATTGGCTTCAACCAGTGCCTCCAATCGACTTCGGAGTCTCCTACTACTCTTCAGGTCACTTTCATCGTTTAAGTTGGTGAATGTGGCCATAATTTTTGACTTCAGTTCATCTTAGGTGCTACAAGGAGTCTTTTGTTTTGTTTTTTCGATCAACTGCGCTCCACACATAATGATCAAGTGGGTTGCAGTCTAGGGAGGTATTTGGCAAGACGAGAAGGGCTATTTAATTGAATAAATTTACTCTTTCATCTTTCAAGATATATCCGTATAATACAACTCTTATTTATTTATTAAACAGAAAATTTATTGATTCACTTCCACCGGAAACGAATAAGAATAATATATGCAATTATCTTGATATAAACGATAATATTGACACTAATACATTAATTTTTTGCAACATGATTAATATGCATTAAAAATATAATTTGCAGTTATTTTTATAGATAAAAAAAGGAACTAAAATAATTGCTAGACCTACTCCATAATTTGCCGGTATATAACACTTATATATACTGGCGAATTATTTTTTTAATAAAAAAAATATATATATATATATATATATATATATATATATATATATATATATATATATATATGCATGTTTCATTAAAAAACGACACCCGACACTATTAGGAACATACTAGTAGAAAACACAAATATATTAAGTGCATCCACTTGCAAAAAGACTAAAAATAATGGAAGCTCTAATAATAAAAAAGAAAAAAGCCAACTCTTAACAATATTAACTATGAACAAAGCCATAATGTGCTAACTGTAATTCGGAAATTAAAAACATCCCTACCACACACTGAACATACACAGAATGCACACACTCTACTAAGCTGATAATCAAATCATCCTTGATAATGGCTAAACGTATAGCCGAAAGCGCTCGGAACTATAAAACATTTGGACAGTTCTTACACACCCTTTGTCCAGAAAAGAAAGCTCTTGTTTGAACACAAGAAAAATTAAATAAAAAGCTCAACCGTAGTACCTTGTCTGTCGTTTTTAATGAAACATGCATAAAGGAAGGATTGCTGCCTAAATATACAACTATATATATATATATATATATATATATATATATATATATATATATATATATATATATATACACATGTACATATATATATATATATATATATATATATATATATATATATATATATATATATATATATATATATATATATATATATATATATATATATATATATTGTTGATTGATGAGCTTGTGGCCTGTGTTTCACACTTTTGCGATCGTCGTTTGTCTGTCGATTGTAAAAGCGTGAAAGGGTCACAAACTCACATCAATCCAACTAAATATGCTAGCTCTATCACTGATACTGACCGCTTTCTATTGAGTTCCGCGCATATATAATATATAAGTAATATATTTATAAAAAAATTGCATCTATCTATCTATCTATCTATCTATATATATATATATATATATATATATATTTGTATATATACAAATTTCCCATATACGCACATATATATATATATATATATATATATATACACAAATATATATATATATATATATATATATATATATATATATATATATATATATATATATATGTGTTAACGATCTGAACAAATACATGAGGTTTATCATAAAATTCAAAACATCTAACTATTACCAATAGTTCACAATGTCAAAAAAAAAACTTTTGTAAGAATAAAGTTATTAATGAATTCTTATGTGCTCAGATTGAGGAATCAGAGAGCCGAGTTCGAATTAGAGAAGAATCCATTACATTCACTTGCTAATACCCATGCCAAATATATGAATCCTCTCCTTCTCCCCCTCCCCAGCTATGGGTAAATAGCAAGACAGACAGTGTTCTATGGCCTTGGATGGTAACTGGTCTACCGCAGAAAGAAATTGCAACCCACTACTGGATAAAATCTGCCTCGCCAGTCATGTATCGAAAGATACATGATCGCCTAAGAGTGTATCACGCATGGCTCATAAGTGAATGATGTCCTTTGGGAGATTTTGTCTACAATACAAATAATCAACAGACAGCTTTAAATTCTTACATTAACAACACATACACAACGCCATTCTTTCGCTTCAAAAACAACCAAAATTCTATTAACAAAAGAGACATTTTAATAGATAACACCAACATATTATACAGGATTCAGAAAGTAAGACTCAGAATTCTAGCGGCCATTACGACAGAAAATAACCCACATGAAATAAAATATCTTTACATTGACTAGACATGCATAACCCTCTCTCGTGTGTTGACTTGTCACTTGTCGCAACAAACAACCAATATAGTATTAGCGTAAGAAACATTTCATATTTTTTCTACATACAATATGTGTAACATATTTTCGGTGGCTTAGGCGGTACTGCCACCCCTGGTGCCACCAGAAGCTTTTGCTACCGGACAGACTGCTGTTTTTGTATACGTATAATTTTCTTGCGATTTCTTTTTACAAATGTAATTGAACTTTTAAACGTTTTATTTATATGCACAATGCCCTCGGGGCGACCATTATTAATGACATAGAATGAAATGTAACAGATGTGCAAACATTGGTCAACAGTTAACAGATGTGCAAACATCGGTCAACAGTTAACAGATGTGCAAACATCGGCCGGGAGCAACATTGTGTTGCGGGCATGGTTTTATTTAACTTTGTTTATTTTGGATCTGGACCAGGTCCAACTCGATGTCTATTCAACTGTGATCATGAGACTATGTGAAGCACGCTTCAGGTTCCGGCCAGTGATGCCCACGTTCACAAGGCAAGAAACAATTTGATCCACCGAGGAATCCACGGTACATGTCCACCCCTTTTCCACCCAGTCGGATTGAAACGGTTTTTCTTTCACTCTTGCACCTTCTCCCTGTTATCCCCCATAGAACCGTTAATTCTACTAGGAGGACCCACTTCTTTGAATCAGACCACCATACAATATCAGGTCATGCGTCGGTCTGATGTGTGTCGGAAATTGCAGAGGTGTTTTAAGATCAACTAACATCTTTTAATGACAGGCTCTACTCAGTAGTGTCATGTTGGGAGTTATTTGGATCTTTCGCACAGGATGTTCACTTTCCTTGTGAAAACGGATCTTAGGTTTTCTGGCCCTTACAGGGTGTTTGCTGGCGGCTTCACTATGGCCACTTTCAACACTTTGTCATGACCCCACGTGTACATATGCAGTGATTATGGGCATGAAGAGAGCACGTGACGTGAACTGGGTCGATTACTTTGACGTAATGCGAATACAGTGTTCCCCCACAGCATGAGTTTGGTAGCATTTAGTAGGATATCATAGGGAGAGGAATGATATTGCCAATGGCCCCATTACAATTATGGTATTCATAATAGCTTCATTGGATCAAGATTATTCGATGTACTCCGAGCACAGTGTTTTGGATTGTGAAAATAACACATAACAGAGAAAAAATACTATTTGGAAAGGATACGTTTTAAAAGGTTGACTACTATTTCTTTGTATCGTTTCTCTTAAGGACATTAGCGATCATAGCTCTCCCCAATTTCCTGTCATTTATAGCTCTTAATAAATGTATTTTTGTTATCTCTCTTCTCTGTTACCTTCTTCCGCCATCTATTTACTCAAGCTCGCATAGAAAGGTTAGGGGTTATTTTCTTCTGTTCCTCTTATATTCAATCTGACCTGTGAGTATCAAATTTCCCACACCGTCTTTCCTCATTACGTTCCTTTGAAATTTCGACAGTCTGTTTCTGATATTAAGTATAAGTGCCGTTTTGTTTCCATTTTCTATAAAACTTTGTCGTTGCTAATATTTTTTTTAAAAGTTGGACTACATCTAATATTATGATGTTGACTTTAATATAAATTACACACACTGGAAAGTACTATTCATTTTATTTATAACTTCCAAGCATAATGAGGATTATTTTTTTCATCACGCTGTGATAATTTTCGTTCACATACAGATTTCAGACGGTGAAATCAACAAGAATATAACCGTCGACTCCCTAGCGTGAGGCAGACGAATATTTTTCAGCAAGTTGGGTTTTCTGTAATGTTCAGATAATTTTATCTTTTGCATAAATTTCCCACAAAAAAAAAAATGTAACAAATTATTTCTAGAACGATATAGCTAGTCTTCGCTAGACTTATACTTTTATAATACTAATTTCAGGTAAAAAATAAAAGTAAGTTTAGAAGAATAATCTACGTATTCGTTAAATTTGTTTATTTCGAAGTAGTCATAACATTGTTAGTTACTGCTTGAAATCACTGAGCGAATGTGGGATATCATTAAAACGAATTTATCTCTAGCCATTTAATAATACACAGCAGACTTTGTGTAAAGCGCACAGTAAACGTCCAAGAAAAAAAAAATAGACAACTTGTCTGGAGCGTGACTTGCATTACGTTACGAGAAAAGAAACTCGCTTGAGAAAGTGGGCGTGCAGGGGGTGTTATAGATAGCGGTTCGAAAGGATAAATCGTAGAGCCGAGTTCAAATTCCAATTATGTCCTTTACATTAATTTACGCGTTATTACCCCTGAGAAAGGTATGAATCAACCTATTCCCCTCCCAGCTATGGGTTAAATAGATTTTTATGTCAATATGTATCTGCTATTTCCCCCAAACTGCTAATACAATATTTAGAATCGAAAGAAAAATAATATTCTTACAATTTGCTTTGGGTTTAAATAAACCACATAGGGTTGGTAAATCGTAAAACACGAAAATAACTGTAGAAACAATGCAAGTCGTGAAAACAACCAACTTTGCTAGTTATTCAGATGAGTTAAAAATTATTTCCGTTTTTAGTTATCAACTTTATTCTATAAAAAAAGGACAATTACATTTTATCTTGTTATATTCCCCAATACTGCAATGACATTTTGCCATTTATCTGGCAACTCTCCGATATCCTTTGGGTAAAATTCTGCTGGTATTCACGTTTTAAAAATTTTCTTCGAACACTCGAATATGTCCTTTTTTTTCTTAGAGAATGATGTCCGTATGAAATCGTTCTACGGCGATCCACAAAGGTTATAATTGGCTGGTACAAGGTTAGGTGTACACGGGGTTTGGAAAACGCACGATCAAATGAGTTCCAAAAGTTCCTATGTCTTCATTCTTTCTGTCTTGCTTTGTTATAGAGGAGGAAAATCATTTTCATGTTGTTGATTGCAGGGGGCTTATCCACCAAACCTTTATGGACGCGTTGTAACTGCTGGACGCATAAATGCACATTTAGCGTTTAATTGCGTTTTAAGAACTCTTAGTTTCCTGCTGACGACCTGACCAAAAGTGCAACATTAATTTTTCTTCAATGGAGATCAGCATTTTCGGCCAGTTCTGGTGATTTCTATTCAAATGTTTGCATTGTGAGCATTAAACATTGCTGTATGTAACCGACATTTTTTTACATGTATTTAAGGGACGGTTAGTTAGGATGACACATTCTTTATTATAAATGGCTCCCCAAAGCTGAAATTGCTTGTGACCAGGCTTAATAGATAAATACGAACTATTAATGGACCAGTAGTTAGTATGAAATATTTGAAAGACCAACTAGCTAGGGGATAGATGCACCACAATAGCGGCATGTCGATATTGCAAAAGCGAATCTGATGCTTGAAGGATGTGCTTTGTCGTGTAATGAATATCGGCTAGGAATGAGAAATCAGGGAGCCGAGTTCGAACTTCCACCAGGCTTGTTCCATTCACGAGAGCCGAGTTCAAATTCCTACCAGGCTTTTTACATTCACTTTTTTTGTATGACTACAATCTACATAAGAAAACATGGCCTCTGATCGGCTGTTTGGAGGAGCTTGGAACCACCTCTTAATTGATGTTGTTCCCACGTCCACAATGACCTGGGGTGGTAGCACCTGTTAGGGGTCCCAGCTATGAACAAATAATGAACTTCCAAAGAAAAACAAAACACCATGAAAGTATAAAAATACCAGCTATACATTTTTATATTAAAAAAGTACAAACATTATATATTTATAGTAAAATTACCGACAACACATTTTTAAAGTAAAATGATCAGCAATACATATTATAGTAGAGTTAACAACATCATAATTTATAGAAAAATATCCGACAATATATTTTATAGGAAAATGGCCAACAATATATTTCATCTGTAGTTCAAGGTATACGGTTAGGTTCAAAATATATTTAGCTGAAGCCGTAAAATTGTGTTCAAAATATTTAAAATTCTGCATTGAATATAACCCATAGAGGTTGATATGCAGCTAAACAAAATCAGCCAACCAATAGTGTACCATGTACTCAACTGCGGAAGCAGAATGACATATATAATAGGTATATTACTTAAAAGCACCGAAGAAAATTAAATTTCGGAATTAAATGACCCATAATGAGTTGATGTGTCATTAAACAAATAAATCAATCATTCACTTACGCTCAAATAACATTGAGGAAAGGATGAATCCGTTTCTTCTCTATCAGTTGAAGAGCAGGACAGACTGGACACTATGTTGGCAACCTGTTTACTAACAACCTACTGAGGGGAAAATATTCTGCTTATTCAATCATGCTTCAAAAGTGACAGGATCGTCCAAGCATTGTGAATGGCGTTTAACAAACTGACTCTGATTTAGAATTAGGCAACAAAGTACCAAACGCTAATTAGTAGTATCAATTCCCTAATCCAATCTATCAGAATGATAATGACGCCTTACTGTTTTTTACTAAACTAAGCGTTTACAGAGGGCAAGAGATATGTAGTCATTCAATGAAAATTCGGGTCATTAGTCTACAACAATATATCCCGACCTCTTTTTAAACCAGCGCCTCCTTTAGACATAAACTTTTGTGTGAACGCCTTACCCTGCCACCTGTCAAATTAAAATTTGTAATATTATACTGTATTCATAGCAAGGTAACACTGAGTTGCAAAAATAATCACTTAGGTGAAAAAACGTAATGCAAAACTATTTTTTTAATATTGGTTTCATTTATATTAAAAATGTCAATGATTAAATTGCTAAAATCATTTATTTAATAGCTAATCTCAAGTCTTTCAATGCGATGGTTGACTTTGGTGTTTACTGGCTAGGGCTCTTACTCTAGGTTCCATGCTGCTTCCAAGTAATCGTAGATCTCTTTGTTTTTTTGTTTTTTTAATTCACAGGCCGTTTTTTTGTTTAATAAGAAGCCGTGTAAATGAGTTGAAATCACTTTCAGCCATATTGGAAAACAATGAAGAAAAGTTATCAAAGCTCCCCATAGCTTTAGATACTTTTCAGAAATTGTCTTATGGAGCCAATATAGAATATTTTTGGAAAATTTAAAAAAATATGATAAATGCCCACTAACTCCTAAGTATATTTGCACCCCCGCCCTAATGAAATAAAAAAACTCCAAGTGACAACTTTCAACATAACAGAACGTTGGGAAAACCTGTTTTACATTAATAATCAACCAAACTACCTCGATAACTTTCCTTCTTTACCGATAGTCCTTTTTGTTAGCTACAGTGCCATGGTTAATTTGGCACAAGGCCACAATTATCCAGTGAGTATCGAACACACTAGTAGTAATGATCAGCTAAACGATTTTCGTTAACCATTATTCCCCACTGAAACGTTAAGCTTAAATTAGTTTGGCTAAGGTATTCAAATATGAGGCATGTAGTGAGGATCGAACTCATTACTCAGTTGCAATGGCCAGTCAAATATAAAATGCCTAGAGTATTTGGAATCAGTACTTTATTAATGGTAAGTCAAACTATATCGATAAATTTAACCGCACAACTAGGCGACCGAATATTTTTCATTAAGCTTAAATTGTGCCGAAGGTCACGATTCAGGATCAAACTGTTAGGCTCAAATTCTCGACTCACTTGTAATGTTTAAACAGACGATTTTGTTAAACTTTAAGCCACACTGAGGTATCGAAATTATTTAAATAATAACATTTTGACAGGAAGACAAAATAATGCGTCACCCAAAGAGAATCAAAATCACTACTCAATAGTGAGGGTCAAAAATTAGAATACAGTGATTCAATTTCAAATCTGTAAATCCTTGTTGAATTACTGGGTGATAAATTTTGTATGGGACATCTGGTGAGGACAGAAATCTCTATTCATTCGTAATGGTCAAAGAGACTATATTAGGCTAAAGTGGTTGATTTTCTGATCTATCAATGTTCGTTTAGCTATTGGGTGCCGAATTGTCTGTGCGGCACATAGTAAGGATCGAAATCATTACTCTGTCGTAATGGTCAACCAAAATAGATTATGTTAGAATAGTTGATTTTCCAACCTGCCCTTCCTTACTGAGTTATTGGAAACTGAATTTTGTATGGGGCACCTAGTGAGGATCGAAATCACTACTCAGTCGTAATTGTCAAACTACACTAAGTTAGGTTAGTGTGATTATTTTGGTTCTGTCAGTACTTGTTGAGTTACTGAATCATGAATTTTGCAAAGGGGATCATGGCGAGGATCAAAATCTCTACTCAGTAGTAATTGTCGAACAGACTAGATGAGGTTAGTTTAGTTGATTTTCCGAGCAGTCAATCCTTGTTGAGGTATTAGGTGCTGAATTCTTCATGGGGCACCTAGTGAGGAACGAAATCACTCCTCAGTCGTAATGCTCAAGCAGACAATGTTAGATTAGGTTGGTTGGTTTCCAATCTGTAAATCTTTGTTGAATGTTAAATTCTGTATGAGGCATCAAGTGAGGATCAAAATCAATTAAGGTGAATTTTACATGTTAATTCTTGTTGGGTGATTTCATTTCGAAATTTCTTTTTAATGTGGCAACCGCACCGGATTGAACAGACAACTAATTATTAGAAATTCATATTAAAGAAATTATCACACCTGTACAGCAAGAGTCAAGTCATGTTTTTTCGATAATCAAATCATAAAAGTGTGAGTATAATCTTCGTATTTCTGGAAAGAACAGAATTTTATTTCTCTATTTACGAAGCTGATTTTTCAGCGCCAAATTTTTTGCCGACCGTCGAGACTAAATCGTACAAAGCATGTTTTCTATATTCGGTTTGTATATAATTCATAAAAAGTTTAAAAAAAAAACGAATTAAACGTCACCAAATATCATCAAAAGTATATTTATTCATTTAGTTAGTTTTAGCAATGGAAACATATTCGCGTAATTAATACATACATGCATACATACATACATACATACATACATATATATATATATATATATATATATATATATATATATATATATATATCGATTTTATTTTAGGCGTAGAGCACTTTACTTTTGTTCCATAGAAGACATATATCCAATTCAAACCCACCTCTCTCCCAATATATATATATATATATATATATATATATATATATATATATATATATATATATATTTGAAAAAAAAAAAAAAAAAAACAAAACAAAACAACACATCTCGGAGACATTTATAACTGTCTTGAAATCAGTAAATGTTTTTCAAAGACTCTTCTTAAAAGCTTGGGGCTATTAGTTCAATTTTAGAGATGTCAAGTAAAGTCTGAATATATCCTCCGACTTGGATTTCGCTTATATCAAAGATTCAAAATTGCATGTTCTTTCAATCACGTTTATAGGTTTTTTGACGTCTGAAAATTTTTCATTTTTCATTCTAAAACCCAAAATACACAGACGTAACTAATAGAGCAATGCATTAGTCTAGCGTTCGTTTGATACCCTGATAAATTCTTCCTAATATCCGTAATAGATTAACGTGGTTCTCTGAAAACTTTGAAAAATATGAAAAGATCATCAGGTTAAGCATCTGTAAATGTTTAGACGTTGTTATCTATTAAATTTACATTTGGCACAACGACATATACATGGAGCACTCATTGTAGATCTACCTCACTACTAGTAATCTCTGAAAGTATATAAAAACATTCCGAGATAAACTTTTTCTAGTCTAATATACAGAGCTAAGGTTGGCATAAGGCCAGGTCTATGGAATGAAATTCAGTATTCACTCGTTCGCTCTAACTGAAAATTTAAACAAGCTGATCAGGTAGGTAGCACTGCGGCCTTCTCTTGTCCGTTGATGTTGAATGTGTTAAATTATTCAAATTTTGAACAAAGAAAATGTTAATGTTAAGAATTGTTGCAAAACTTCGTTGATTTACTTAAGACGGAATTACCTATTATAACATATCTCTAATTTGTATGTAGATACATTATATAATTTTTCGACACTATTTACATTATTCGGACTATTGTCCTCATCTTTGTCGCCATATTTATTACAGTAGAAAGTCTGTAGTAGAAACTCAAGTTTTGGTGTGCTTCTTCTTCAAGTTGTTATATTTGAACACGCAAACACCTTGAATTTATGCAGACTTAAATTCCATAATATATATAAAGGAACAGCAAGGTATGATGATACTTTCAATCTTTCTTTATGCTCCTGTCAATGAAATCTTGCTAACAAGATTCTGAACACACACACACACACACACACACACACACACACACACATATATATATATATATATATATATATATATATATATATATATATATATATATATATATTTGCTATGAACTGATTATACGAATCTTCCTGTAAAATCGTTATCAATGATGACATTTATTATTTTCATCAATGAAATGACGCACTCTTCCTCGAAATCACCTAGAGTGAAAGAGCCTCCAGTCATCACACTAATTAGAGTTAACAAGGCTGACGTTTCAATGAATAGTTAAGGCCTTATTATGATTGATTGATGGTTGTGAGTTCAATCTCTGCTCTCTGCAGTGAACTTTATTTTTCACTTCATATCACAGAAGTGTTTTTACAAACGACGGAAAATGTTGCAGAAGGCGCATTTTATTAGGGATAGATACCTTCCAAAAGCTAAACAAAGCTCGTTAGTTAGATTATTCGATGTTTCAGTCTGGTTTCCTGACTTCAATATGTCCCGTGAGAGTCAAATTCTACAAGCCACCCACCACTTCAATTATTTATCCTAAAAGTTCAATTGTCTCTTTCTACTGTTAATAAACGTGTCCTTTTTGTTCGTTTTTCTTTCAAAACTTCTTCGTTGCTCACATGTTTTGTCCATGGTATTCTCAGTATCCTTCTGTAGAAAGACACACGTTGCTTCAAACCCCACTTCAGTTTTGAAGAAAATTCTCTAGAATTCACTGCCATATAGGAAAAATTAATATTATATAACAATCCAGGACAGTTTTGAATGAAATATAATAATGTTTATTAACGTAAAGTACGGCGTACAAGTCGAGTTTTCAAGCCTAAAAAATATTTCCAAATCTAGAAATCGACTTATATGGTGGATATAAAATGCAAAACGTTTACCACCGAACTGAACTCTTTACATTTACTCTCCAGCTTTTACTATACCTCCAGTAGACTGCCATTAATATATACTTCTCAAAGCAATAGCAGATCAACGATAGTGTGTTTTACAATAACATATACTATACGTAACAGTACTATCAACAAACTTACTGTATGGTTTGTAATCTACGGTATTAATATTTTATAATAGTTAATATTGACTTTAATGTGTTTATCAGTAGACCTGACTAATTTTAAATATTTGCTAAGTTATACCGATACAATATACAGTACATATCGGTGTGTATTTTAGATTGTTTGACATACCATTCGCCCATGCATGGAGTATTGCTGCCATATATAGCCCGGTGTCCCTTCTGTTTGTCTTAAGGTACTTGATAAGATCCAGAGGTCCGGATATGCGATGTAATTGGCCCTGATCTGGCATCTCGTCTGCAGTCACTCTCTCACAGACGTGCCGTCGCCTCCCTCTGTCTTTTATTACAAATACTTTCACGGTAACAGCTCCGATGAGCTGCTTTCGTTGGTTCCCAGACTTCATGAATTTAAGCGTTCTACTAGGCTGGCATCTCTCTCACGCCCTTTTACTGTCGAAACTGTTAAATGTAGCCGTCTCTTCTACTCCAATGGCTTCATGTCTCGCACTTCTCGCCTGTGGAACTCCCTCCCAATGTCTTGTTTCCCTGATAGCTATAATCTCCAACTATTAAAATTTAATGTCAATCGACGTCTCCAGTTGCCCTGATCTATCTCCTAACCTTCTCTTCATCCTTTCCTCTATCACTCTTATTTGCTCACGCCCCAACCTTCTGTAACCCCTTGCGTGATAGTGGCTTCCCGACTTGCTTGTGGAGAAACGCTTAAAAAATGCAATGTATATTAAAAAAATATTATGCGTAGTGTCTCAGTATACAGGTTAGTATTGTGACATTATATCATTTGGCACAGGTTATCGTATATTAGCTTTAATTACCGATAGGCCTAGGTTTTTGGCCAGTCTTAGCCTACTGTATGTTTGAGAACCGACTTATTCGGTAAGATAATGCCTAACTTATGTTGAGTTAAAGATATGGAGGTCGATTTGCACGCAATTTACAGCAATTTTTGTTTAGATTTGATGACCGCCTTTGCATTTTGTTACCTTCTCCTAGTGTCTTATAATGCTGCCCAGATATTATTATCACTAGAGGGCCGAATCTTAGTACATAACACCCGCAGATTACCCAGTTTCGATGGCAAACACAGAAAGAACGTTGTAGGAACTCATAGACAAGGTTTTAAAAGAATGCGAGCTGGAAGGAAGACATAATTTATGGACTTTATCAAGATACGAGATACGAATTAAGGATGTCAAAATCAAGTACAGAAAATGAAATATCTGAGAAAAGTTATTACAATATATAATAATTGGCTTTATTAAATTTATGAATAATATATTGCTTTTGAAGAGTCAGGTTTTGCTATGGGAATCAATTAATTGCCCTACAATTTTTAATTTGGCAAGAAGTAGAAAAGATATATGTCACAGAAACCTATATTTGATTCACGGCTTTTTTTAATGACGTGTCCTGTAATGACGTAAACGCTCACCCCACAAATACATTTTCTTTATATAAAATGTATTCACATGTAATGCGAAAACGCGGAGTAGTGCTTAGTGCCTTGGATTAAGGAATCGGAGAGCCTGTTTCGAATTTAAGTCGAGTTCATTACATAATAATACTATTTGTTAAAAGCCTT
Organism: Acanthosepion pharaonis; assembly: GCA_903632075.3. Taxonomy (NCBI): domain Eukaryota; kingdom Metazoa; phylum Mollusca; class Cephalopoda; order Sepiida; family Sepiidae; genus Acanthosepion; species Acanthosepion pharaonis. The sequence continues at coordinate 1,130,861 of CAHIKZ030003303.1, read as the reverse complement.
TCATCGATAATGAACAAACGAAATAGAGCCAATGAAGTGAGCGTTTATTATTATTTCTGTTGTATACATATTACTTTTCGGGCCCTAATCAGAGAAGCTCAGAAATGACTTTATGACGTCTCTCACTGATCGTTTTTGTAAAACAAGGAAAAACAAAATAAAAAAAACACACACACACCCCTTTTACATGCTTACAGCTCTTCGTAATTAGTGAGCTGTACTTGTGAGAACAAGTTTTGTATTTCTTAAAAGCATGGGATGCCAGGGTTCTATTCATTGAATTTTATCGGAACCTTATCCCAATCGATCCGAGGACTCCAACTACAACTGGAATTAGTGATGTTTTCATGTGCTACATTTTTAAGGTTTCCACTTCAAGATCCTTGTATTTTGATAGAATTTTTGAAGATCTTCAAAGCCACACTACAATCTGCATGGACTGTCATGCCAATAAGAAAGCATATTCTGTTTGGTTTGGTTTGTTTTGCTTTACGGTATATCAATCTCAATGGGTTATTTAATGCCAACATTTTCCTGGTAATATTTTGTTTTTGTCAAAAATCTATTTCTGGTAATAATTTTCTATAAAGTATTTCTGGTATTAAAACCTATTTTTACATTTTTGTAATGCTTTTTACCTCAGTTTCGGGGTTAACTATTTGCCCATAGCTGGGACCCTAACAGGTGCTACCACCCCGAGCCAGGTCGGACCAGGGAACACCAGCAATTAAGAGGTGGTTCTACGCTCCTCAAAACCTCCTGAGCAGAGTCCTTGCTGTCGGACGTAGTTTATCGTCTTACCAAGGACGCGGATGTAAGTTTATCGTCATACCCAGGACGGGCACATTCTGTTTTAGTTGTCTTCGATGCCGATGTCTGGACGATTAGCTTTGATTGTTCTTTCTGTAAGTATCGCAATGTCCCATAAAATTTTTATAGGTCCCATCTCTGTAAGCGGGTGTGGGTGATGTTTATAGCAGCTCCTTGCAGTTTATTTCCGTAAATGATGCATATTTTCCATAATATTATTCTTATTGAATATATGATAAAACGCGTCTATATATATATATATATATATATATATATATATATATATATATATATATATATATATATATATAATTGGATACTTAGGGCTAAGTAATTTAATGCTTGAACGCAATCATCTGACTAATGCGTGTTGTGTTTTGGTTCGACTATTTATATATGATGGGCAATGGTTCTTTACGTGTAACAGTCTAACTGTTATTCTGTAGGCGGTGAGGTTTTTTAAACATTTCACCCCAAGCGAAGCAATAAATCCACTAAGACGCAAGGGGTTACTGAGTGTTAGAGAATATGAGATAAACTACTATTAGGAGGACAATAAAAGAACGAGAATTAGGAAAACAGAAGATAACGATTGACATTGCATTTAAACTTGTCAACATAAAACTGACTGGGAAGCAAGAAGCAGGAAGAGCGTTCCAAAAGCAAGAATGCGATAGAAGAAACTGTGTGCATTGAATTACCGTTTACATCTAGCCATTTTATCTGTAAAATAATGAGACCTTGCTGCCAATCGAGTACTGCGTTTAAATTCATGAAGTCTAGGTACTATAGAAGAGTTTCAGAACAATTACTATGAAAGTATTGATAGAAAACGCACAAGAATCTACGTTACGGCGATGATATAAGGACAAAAACCGAATGGTTATGTTTCAACTTATTCTATGGGATGTTTATCTATATAATAAACTAGCAGTAGAGCCCGGCGTTGCCCGGGGATGTAACAGTAAGAGATAGATCAAGTATCGACCATCATAAAGACTGAAAATAAAATTGACAAAGATGATTGTTTAAGGTTGACGGACACGCATGTCTTAATTAGTTTTTTTTTTTTTTTTTTTTACGAATTGGTCAAACCCAAATTCAAACAAAAACATTGTTTACAATCGTTATGAGTCTATCGATTGGTGAATAGAATTTTATTATAAACAATTGTCTTGTAAATGGAATTTTTAAAGCATTCTGAATGTAAATAAAGAAAAAAAAAAAAAATAAGACAATAAGAAATACTACCTGCCGAAAAGAAAGTGGATGTTTGTTTTATCGGCTGAAAAATGTAAGAAATCCGATCCCATATATAAAGGAACACACACACACACACACACATAAACAACCTGGGTTTTTTAACCTAAGTCACTCCACGGAATCGCTAAAACATAGAGCATAGTCTGATGAAAAAGACGCCAAAATTTATGAAAACAAAATTTTATCGTCAAAATGCTTATGTTTTTATGAAGAGGATAGACTAAATTTTTTTTTAATTATTCTTTAAAATTTTTCCATCTTTTTAGAATATTCTAAATTTTGATTTAAAAAACCTTGTTTCTCTTTGTCGCAACAAGGGGTAGTAAATAACATAGACAATTTTTATCGCATTTTTTTGTATTTACACACATTAATTTGGAAAATCTTGCAAAAATAAAAATAATTGTCAGATGTTAATGAAACTTTCAGAAACTATTCACAGATGATCGAAATTATTATAAATATTTTTTTTTATTAAAGTCATGGCAGAAATATTTTTTTTATATTTATTAACACCCCGATAACTAATTTTATGAAAAACTCTAGAAATTCGAGACCATCGGTTTTAGTGATTACAATAGTTAAAAGCACAAGGCTTTGAAGAATGCAAATCATGTTTTTTTTTTTTTTTTTTTTTTTTTGGCCAACTCACATTTCACAATTCACAGCTGATTTCCGCTAGAAATTCGATCGCGTCAGGTTTAGTGATTACAATAGTTAAAATCCCAAGGCTTTGAGGAATACAAATCATGTGTTGTTTTTTCTTTTGTTTTTTTTTAATTGGACCCCCTATCTGAAAATCAGCTCTGAATTGTAACATACAAAACTCAATAAAACAAATATATTATTTAGTTTCAAATGCTTTTATTTGTTTTAATTTGTTTTTATGAATATGGACAATATTTTCTGAAAGCAAAAATTTTTTCCAATGAAAATTGAATTTTAATACAATTATTTCTTATTTCTTTAATTTTAAAAAAGATTTTTTAAAAATGTTTAAATTGAATTTTAAAAATATTTTAACATTAGTTAAAAGCAACATCAACCTTTCAAAATGTCCGTGTGAGATTGTCATTGTCTAGCGCTTTGAAAATTGTATAATTTGGACCAATCAGATTAGCCATGGTAATTAAGAAATGTAATTTTTGTGTTTATAGTCGGACAGTAATTATCAAGTACGGAAGACCAACCAGAATACAATTTAGTTGCATTATTTGAGTTCAGCATTGTTCTCCGCTGTTAACAGCCCTTTACTTTTTTATGAAACACGTATGGAGAAGTTAATTTGAGTTTTCAATTTCAACTGAGAAGGGTACCTACAAGTAACAGTATCATCTTATGAAATTTAACTACTGCTAAACTTTTAATTTATATGATCTTATTTTTATATTAATCTCAGTTATGACATTTTTCCATAAATGAAATATCAAAATTAATAATAAAATGAATGGAAATACAAATAACACAGTAAAATGTAATAAATGTACATAAAATTATAGTATTTTATGTACATTCCTGATAAAATTTCATAAGAAAGGTACCTAAATTAATTAGATACCTTTTTCTTATGAAATTTAATCTCACTATTAACAGTCTTATTTTTAATTTCTTTATATTTTCCATAAAGCATCGTAAACGTAAAAATGAAAGCTAAGTACAAAAAAAAAAAAAATAAATAAATAAAAAAAAAAATTAGAGCGCTGAAAGTTTTCCTTAAAAGTAACAAGGTAATAATTTGTTCACTTAAATAATTTCACTTCCTTCCATCCGTAGAAAGAATTCTCCTCCCGTAAGTTATCTAAACGTCATGAATGTGCCTTTCGTCAATCGTCAAGCGACGCGAAAGGTTATGACCTGCTTTGTTTTATTTTCAAATTACATTTTTCGGCGCAGAAGCTAAGTTAAGCTTGGTTCAAAATATTTTAAATAAACAGTATAATATCTGTTTTTATTAAAATCAGTTTTGAAAAAATGATAATTGACTTTTAAAAGAATATCAAAGTAAGATTTTAATCTTTTTTATCAAATCGAAATGATTGAAAATGATTATCTGCCCTTTTTTTTATCCAAAAAAAAAAACAATATTTTTAACGAAAATTTCAGACGTGCTAGGAACGATTAAAAAATGTAAAAAAATACCCCAAAATACTTTGATCTTTCCTCTTTAATAATATTATGAACATTAGACGATAAAATTTTTGTTTTCGTCATGCTATGCTCTTTTGTTTACATTTTCGTGGGTGAGTTCTCCCCCTTTCATTCTCACGATGTGTCTTAATCGTGTTTTCAAATTGATTTTATTAAAAAAACAACTGTATTTTTCCCATTTTCGGCCCCGTTAGAACCACCACAAGGTAATTTTATGTAATCCTGTGAAGTTTTGTTGAAATCGGCTAAAAAATGTAGGAAATTCGATCCAACATATAAACGTTACAGACACACACACACACAACCTGCGTTTTATAATAAGTAAGATTCCGTTGTCAGTGTATCACTTTATCACACTCTTTTCAGGGACACAACTCTCTAACTTTCAATAGCTCATGTTACAGAAATTTTGGATTCCAAAGGTTACGTTACCGCAATTGTTTTCGGTGATTCTTTTACGTGAGTGTTGCGACAAAAATTTTGCACGATAACAACTTTTATAACTTGGAAGTAAATTTAGGAATAATCGAAATTAATTGCGAAATGTAGCAAAAGTCACCGGCGAAATAAATATAATTGTTTGTACGAAAAGTAAGGACCTACGCACAGCAAATTATCTTTAAGTCGCGACTTTTGGAGGTAAGTTTAAATATTAATGCAATACTCCAATGCTGCGATCAGTTTTTTGAGTTATTCTGTGGTTTATTCTTGGCTATCGCATACGAGAACAGTATGCCTCGTTAAAAGGCAATCTCCGGCTAATAGAAGACCAGATTGCAATCAAAAGAGCCAAGGCTGCAGCGAGGAAAAGCAAGTCCCATGCAAACGAAAACCCAGATCAAACGGCAGCCAGGAGAGCTTCCAATGCAGAGAATATCTACAGACTTAAAGACTCTCAGATACCTGAAGAAGCCGAATGCCTAATTAAGAGACCTCCACAGAAGATAACTTGAATGGCGTCCGCCGATAGCACGGCTTTTGAGCTAATTATGAATAATTTGTAGCTATCTAAGAGTGATGTTAACCATAGGTGTAACATATTTTGATATGTTTTATCATATATATATATATATATATATATATAATTGAAAAGCCAATGCCCAAGGGAAAATAAGTGATAAAAAAAGGAAGAACTAAGACCATGAAAATGAAGGAAAACAACGGTCCAGAATCCAAGCTCAGAGTTCAAAGAATAAAACCTCCAAAACGTGTAAAGTGCTAAATATGAACCAAAAGAGCCAGTTAAACCTACCTATGTTTCACCTATACGGATCGTCGTATATATATATATATATATATATATATATATATATATATATATATATATATATATATATATATATATATATATATTGTGTTGTGTTGAAACATACGCGGCGATCAACCCAAGAATATATATTTTTATAAAATATTTACTTTGACTATTTGAAGAGATTTTTATTAATGGACAAGCCCGACACTTTTAATCATCTCTAACATTATCATGTGACCCTGATGTTCACTTAAGTTTCACTTGAAAATTGGACTGTTGCTAAAAATTGGTTCCTGTAAGCATTGCATATTAAACAGTATTTCTTCTAAGGCCGGGACGGCGTAATTTAAACATTTGATGGGTACACACATCACTGCCAAATAACAAATAATAGTCGTCAGGTGAGCATTGAAATAATCAATCGAGAGTTTGTTCAAATGGAACGCAGGCTTCATCCGTCATTTCCAAAACATCTTGAAAAATTTCGATTCTCGGCTCATTAGTATTCAAGGTTGCCTTTTGAGCTTTTCACTGATGCAGACGAGAGGAAGAGGCGGGAATACCTTCAGATATTGTCGAAGTTGACGTTTCTCATTCCGCCGGTGTGGAAGCCCAGGAAAATTAATTGCCGATTCAAGGTTTCCTAACACTTTTCTACAGTGGTTTTTGACTTTTTTGGTTCACCTTTCCGCCCCCTCTCTCTCTCTCTCTCTCTCTATATATATATATATATATATATATATATATATATATATGAAGAGACATAGTCTTAAGATGTGCTATATTTATGGGATAAAGTGCTCAATATCAGAGATAGAGCCTATGTAAATATAAAAGTGAACATAGATGTCAACACTTAGAGGCGACAGTCTGTTTCATGCTAGAGGCATGCCTGTAAGCATTGACTTCTATGTTCATATATATATATATATATATATATATATATATATATATATATATTTTTTTTTATTTATTTATATATATATATATATATATTTTAAATATTTTTTTCCATATATATATATGTTTTACTCTTTTTATTTTTTTCCATATTATTTCCAATGAGTTGACCGAATGAATAAGTTAATGTTTGATCCTTACCCCCCTCCTCCTCAATATTGCGTATTTTAATAAAAATAAAAATAAATTTTGAAACACTGCCTTCCCGCTATCATTTCGACCATGTCTCTCATCACCCTCTATGTGCAAATTTTGAATTCATTTTTTCACCCTTCAAACTGAAGTCTATAGATCCAGAGAAAAATAAAATCTCTGGTGAAATAAATTATAACAATGGAACCTTAAAGTGGTCTGTTTTTTCTTTCAATTATATATATATATATATATATATATATATATATATATATGTGTGTGTGTGTGTGTGTGTGTGTGTGTGTGTGTGTGTGTGTGTGTGTGTGTGTTCATTTCAGCATGTTTCATTAACTAATATAGACATATTATGTCTATTTTTTATAATAATCCTTTCAAGTTCTTTGATTGTCTTTTTGATGTTAAGTTGAAATTCATAAAGGAAAGCGCCATAATTTTTGTTAACCTACGTACTTTTGATTTCCTTCGAGATCATCCTAAAATTGCGAAGATAAACAATCGTTGTGATGGTGATTTTTTAAACACGCCTGAACGCCCTCTGATCTAATTATTTTAAAATTAATCTTTGTGGTTACGATGTTTTGTAAACAAGCGTTCATAATTTAAGGGTGGTAACCAGAGATGGTAAAATGCAACATGGTGTTAAATGTTTAAATGCATTTTAAGACATTACTAATACACTTGTAATAAATCTTGTTCAGGGTTGATTGCTTTTGAGAAACAGAGCCTTAAGAATTTTAATTTTTGTATTATTTCCATGGTGTATTATTGTTTATTATTTTCATGGCATATATATATATATATATATATATATATATATATATATATATATATATATATATATATATATTATAGTAAAAAAACAGAACAGTAAGATATATAATCCGGTGTTCTTATTGGTATTTTTATTTTTACAAAACAGTGCTCAATGGAAATTTACAGAGAATAAATATTATAAGTTAACTGATTTAAAAATATGGTGACATCGCTACACATGAATTACCATGTTTCAAAAACAAACTAAAAATTTCTAATTCAATTATATAATTAATCAAAAGCATTGGTTCTGTTTCATATTCAAGCGAATGTTTGAATAAATTCTAAATTTACTGAGTTATAAAAGGGGTGGTAGCGTGTTATTTTTTTACTAACTATATATATATATATATATATATATATATATATATATTTTTTATTTCGCAAACCATTTTCTTCTATTTATTTCACATTTTCTTTTCATATTAATTAAGCTACGTATCCAACCTTCTTTTAATAATTTCAACCTTCTTTTATAATTTCACACCAGTCAAGGTAATGCCACTAAGACGCAAGGGGTTATTGGGACTGATAGATAATGAAATGACTTTAGGAGTTAAAACAAATCCTAAACAACGGAAACAGTGAAGATTGCTTTGTTTTGTTGTGTTTTACGTCATATTAACGTCAATGGGTTATTTAATGCCGACACCTTTTTTTTCCTGGTAATATTTATTCAAAAATATATTGTTGTAATAGTTTATTTCTGTTATTAGAAACTATTTTTACATTTTTATAATGCTTTTTACCTCAGTTTCGGGTGGGGGGGAATTGGCCATAGCTGGGACCCTAACAGGTGCTACCACCCCGAGTGGACGTGTGAACACCAGCAAATTAAGAGATGGTTCCACGTTCCTCAAAAGCCTCCTGATTAGAGGCCTTGCTGTTAGACGTAGTTTATCGTCTTACCCAGGACGCGGATGTAGCTTATCGTCATACCCAGGACGAGAAACAAGGGAGAGTGATTTATTAAACTATATTAATGGCATGGAACACGTAGTGAGGATAAAACTCACTACACCGTCTAACTGATCTAGTGAGATAAACTTGTTAACCATTACATTAAGGGCGACCTCGACGTGGTGTAATGATTAGCAAGCTAATAACAATTACTGGTGAGTAATCAATGAGAATCGAACGCCATGTCGAAGTGCCCCAAACTGGAAACAAGGGATAAGTCTCGCTTCTTCTCATAGTACAAAAGACTGTGAAATTGTTTGAACAGGGGTATAGGCGAATCTATATACTCCTAAAAATTTACTAATCTTTTTATGGATGCGTGTAGTTTAATCCACTTACCGGGTTCAAATTCTGTCATTGTCAGTTGTGATGTAAACGAACATCACAACAAATACAGTTGGGGTGTACCTTTACCGGGCTATATGTTAAATCGCAGAGTAGACTTGGCCCTCTTGCCTTGAGTGGAAGTCTACCTCGGTATCGTATATATCTATATTCAAATGGCCCTAAATAATAGTTTAGACAGGGCTATTGAGAATGGCCATATTTATTTAGTTGAATGTCTTATCAATCTTCCTATATAAACATGAGATCCGGACTTTACATGTTAACACGTACTTGAAGCAGCAAAGATATATATACAAAAGTATACTACTAATAACCTGGAACAGTGATGAGCAACAGGGATTTTTTTTAAGGAAATAAGAACGAACACTTCACATTTGCATAGGATCTTAAAGGGACAGTTGATATTTCTGGGAAGCATAGTGAGGATAGAAGGCTTGGAGAATTTGATACTCACAGGACATATTGAAGGCAATAGCACGAATCAATTATCAGTATACCTAACAAAGATATGCAAACGGATGACTGTACATGAACAGGCAAGTCAAATGCAGGGGTCAAATAATGAAAAGCGTTTGGAAGGAGTAAAAGAACCAATATTGCTAAAAGAAAGAGCATCCTGAAGAAATACGGCATATCAAAGAAAAAAAAGGTGGGGTAAGGTAGTTGTGAATTCAAACAGGAATGGTTTTGTCAGATTTATTGTGTGAATACTATTCAATACATGTGTGACGGATCCTCTGATGTTATATACATATATTTTGATGGACGATTTATCTCGTTTTGGTACCAGAGTATGCATTTTGAACAAAAATAAAAAAATAAAAAAATGAAATAAAATAAATAAATAAATAAAAAAATAAAAAAATAAAAGAAAGACACATTTTTGAATGATTACTATATTGCATATTCACAATCAGTATCCCCCTTGCGTCATAGTGGCTTTATTGTCTTGTTTGGTGTAAATAAATGAAAAAAAAATATTCTCGATTTATAAAATAAAAGTATGCTCAAAAATTAAATGCTTAGTAGAAAAAATATTGATCAGTTAAAGTTTAGAGCGATAATTCGTTTTCAAAAATTGATCCATCAAGAAACGACTGAAAGAGGTGACTTGCCCTTGACACACTCACTCTGCACTAAATGACCTGCCCCTACAACACTAAAATGTCATTCGGTTTGTAATCGTGTCATATTTCATTGATATAATTTCTTTGATTCTATCAATTTTGTGTATATTTAAGCAAATCGTATTTCTCTTTTGACTAACCGATTCAACTTCGATTGAAACATTTTCTGAATTATTTTAATGTATTTTTATCAAATCATGGTTTAGGTTCAAATCATACCGACCGACATACGTTCAATATTTATTTAATGATACACTGATTCGTATACTACGGCTTGTCAATTCTTTTCAGGTTATTTACAGCCAGAAAAAAAATTTATTTTTTAGATTGTAGGAATTTGGGCGTGGCGATAATAATAATTTTAGTGAGAGAAGACCTACAGATAAACTCATAATTCATAGCTTTCCCTAAGAATATGCAATTTTAAATTACAAAGGAGAAACAGGTCGCCCCACCTTAAAGTAAGACTGCAAGAACATCGTAAAGCGGTGACACAAGAGGAAACAAAAAATCAGGCGTAGCTGACCACATATAGAGGGAAAAGTGTGGTCAACGCCCCCTGTGGGATGAGGTTGACATAATAGACAGTGAACATCACTGGAAAATATGAAAACTTAAGGATTCGTCACATATGCCAGGCTACAAAAATCTCGTGAGCCAACCAAGCATAGAAATAAATACAATATGGGAACTAGTAATAAGGAGTGTTAGAGAAAATCAATGAATAACAACAAGAATTGCAATATAATTTCTGGTAAAAATAATGCAATAATAATAACAGAAAAATTGTACTATGAGCACTGGTAAAAATCATTACTAATTAGGTTTATAAGTCACAGCAATGGTGAACCAAACTTAAGTTGAGTTAAAGGTAAATAACTGAGACACACGGTAGGGGCATGGCACATGGAACTAGAACAATTTAGCCCGGTGGACGAAAAACGGGTTCGTTTCCAAAGTCCAATCACCTGAAGAAGGCTGGAGCGTAAAACGGCCGAAACGTTGTAAATATGGCAATGTGAATGAGGATAACAGTTCAAATAATGTAAAAAAATACAAGGAATCATAATACCTCATCTCAGAGATATAGGCAGATATGCGATATTAACTTTTGTGTTGCTTGATTCGTTTTCTACTGCTTGTCAGACTTTTGCAGGTTATTTAAATCTAGAAAATATTTTTTTTAAGTTGCAAGAATTTTTTTGAAGATAATACCGATTTACTGATAGAAATGTTACTATTTGATCCATAGCTGAAGCGAGAAGCGGTGTAGACATACCATTCCCAAAGGAATATGTGCGTAAGGGAAAATCCCGAAACCAACAAGAATTTGAACTGAAATTAACCATCACCATGCATTATGCATTAATCCAGCACTTCTTAAACATTTTTTTAAATTCATGACCCCATTTTTCAGCACGTGATTTTTCACCACCCCAGGTTTTAACCAAGTAACCTCTAAATACATCCGTTGCCACTACCCTAATCGCAACGGCGTCGCACGAACTTTTTTTTATTACCGCAGCTTATTACCGCTTGAGTGGTTAATCACGTTAAATACTGGGCGTTTGTGAAATAACATAGAAACTGAAATTCAAGCATTTCGCTTAGCAGCCCCTATTTGAGATCGTGACCCATATATTAAGAAGGCCTGCATTAAACTATCTGCGGTTGTCCCCCACTCTTAAGTAAGACTGCAATAACATCATAAAGCGGTGACACAAGGGGAAACAAAAAAAAAAAATCAGACGTAGCTGAACACATATGGAGGGAAAAGTGTGATCAATGCCCCCTGTGAGATAAGGTTGAATTAATAGACAGAGAGCATCACTGGAAAATACGAAAACGTAAGGAATCAGTGCATATGCTAAGCCGCAAAAATCTCCTGAGCCAATCAAACATAGAAATGAATACAATATGGGAACTAGTAATAAGGAGTGCTAGAGAAAAGCAATGAATAACAGAAAAATTGCAAATTAAGTTCTGGTAAAAAAAAAAAATGCAATAATAACAGAAAAATTGCACTATGAAAACTGGTAAAATGGTTACAGAGACATTAATTTTGTTGTGGTACGATCCACCTAATTTACATAGTGGAGTACCGACCATATAAATATGGTTGGTACCGGGAAGACGGGAGAGGAAGAAGAGATCCAATCCAGACAGAGATCCATTCTACAGGAACGGTCTTCCCAAGAATATACCAAACTATCTGTAAATATTGTGTACACGTTCTCGTGTCAATACATTTTGTTTAAGTACATTTTGTGTTGTATTATTATTATTCCATGCTTTATTCAAGTTTCAACAGGTTTATACGTCCAAAATTTCATATGCAGATGGATAAAGACAGTGACTAGACCCAATATGTTGTGTGTTTGATACCAGGTCACAGCAGTGGTGAACAAAACTTGAGTTGAGTTAATGAAATTCAAGCATTTTGTTTAGCAGCCCCATACTTTAAGAAGGGCTGCATTAAACTATCCACGCATCCAGTGCCTACAGCACCTAGTATTTCAAGTGGTCACCCATCTAGGTACTGATCAGGCTTAGATGTTGCTTAACTTCGATGATCTTACAGTAACAGGTATTTCAACGTAGGTTGGTTCTCTGATTAATAAGGCTAATTTCTTTTCGACCTTATTTGTTCTCTGACTTTATTTTTGTTAAATATTCTTCTCTTGATGATAGATTTTTTTTTTACTCCTGTAGCAGTGGAGACTTCAGGGGTTATTGGCCCTCGTTCAATGCCGTTCCTTCGGATAATTGGCGCGATTGCGTCTCAATTTAGGGACGAGCCACGCGAAACGGATTGGCTCTTGCAGCGTATCTCACTGGCGATGGTTCGGGTAATGCTTTCTTCATCATTGCAGCTGGCAGGGGATAGAAAAAAATTGTTTATAGTAACATTGTTCTGGAATTGTCAACTGAACTTGTTTTGTTTCAATGAATTTTGACTTCTTCAGATATCCCAATAAACTGTGGATTTTACTCTGTAACAATCTCCTTCGAGTGGCTCTTGGGGGAACAACATTGTAAAAAAAAATTCACTTCAGATTCGAGTTACAATTTAATAGGATTCAGGAGAATACAACATTTCTTGGTGTATATGCTTGCAAATAAATCTATAAGAGCAAGTCAAAGACAAGCTTGCTAACCATTTACCACTTCGAAGTGTCCTCAGAGTCAGTGCTATGTTTACAAACATACATCTCAAAGAGAAAAGAGACGGAAATTAGTGTGAAAGACAGTGCAGATGTAATTTTCTAAGAGTAGCTTAGATGTGGCATAACGACAAGAGTATGGGGCACCTGGTGTGGATCAAACTCTCTACTCTGTCGTGACTGATCCAGCGAGACAAGCTCGTAACTATTATACCACGACGAAGTGTCTTCGAAGATAGTGCTATATTTGCAAAAATACACCTGGAGGAGAAAAGAGACAGAAAATAGTGAAAATAATGTACAATGGTGTTGCGCATTGAATGCTTATTAAGATATAAGTTTAGGAACCTAACATGTATTTTATTTTCATATTTTATTTGTTTTTATAATATAAATTAATTTAAACAGCAATTCTTTTAGTTTTTCTATATGCAGATCGCCGTCGATTTACGAGCACAATTGGTTAGGATCTATAGGTCGTAAATCGATCTCGTCATCAATATATCTTTCATTAATTTTGCAATCCTTTCATCTTTCTTTAAGCAATATTATATTTTTTTAAATATAATTTTTGACACTTCATTTACGCTTGATACAATTTGTATCATCGCTCTACAGATTATTTATTTCTTATTTTTTTACGTTGGTCAATTTTAAATAAAACACTGTAGACTCCATTAATTTCTCCATTTGCCGGATGTACCCGGTCTGTTGATTCGTTATAACTGTCGATTGTGAGCTCTTCGATGTGGTATTAGTAAAGCATGTCGCGCTAGAATAATGACGACTGTATAGTGAGTTTGATCCTCACTGAGTCCGCCGGCAATTCTGTCTTGTGCCACATCTAAGCTACACTAAGTAGATTAATGCAATCTTCTGCGTTCAGAAACATTCACAGATTTTCAAATTATTTCTTTGTTCTTCAAAATTATCGACAGAGCAGAATGTGATGAGTTCAGGTCCCGTGTGATCACGTTCACTTTCTTTCCACTTTTGTACTGTTCAATCACCATTAACTGTTGCGTCAAGATCAATGGCCTTTCCGTCCATCTTGGCAGGTTGAGGTTTAGACAAAGACAATTTCGCTTTCGAAGATATCTTGCGGGGGTGGTGGTGAAAAAAAAACATTTCAAAGACACGAACGGAACGTTGTCGGAAGCTGAGGCGGAAATTACCGGACACCAAGCTGGAAAACACTTACGGTGTCAGATGGCGGAATATATCATTTCGCGGTCGGGGTCGTAATGTTGAACAGTCGTTAGTTGGATAGGCCGTAAGTCGACGAATACCGGCGACATTTAAATAAAACAAGAATAAGCATAAAACTAACCCTTAAAAAATCATGACATTTTTTTTCTTTTTTTTACTCGTTTGTTGCGCATGTAAACATTTCACGACGTTGTTTTTTTTTTGTCCATATTGTTTACAAAATGACGGCCTATATTGCTTTTGCATGGGGTATACTATCTGTCTTCTTGGTACCTTTTTGTACCTACTCTTAATTATATTGTCGTATATAAGAAAAAAAATCAGCTTTATTAAATCATTAGAAGTGTAAATATCTATATATCTGAGATGAAGTATTATGTACACTATTTACATTATTCAGACTATTGTCCGCATCTTTGTCGCCATATTTATCATAACGTTTCGGCCGTTCTGAAATTTTTGATGTTATCATTGCATGTTTTTTACCAGAGCTGATATTGCAATTTTTGTTGTTATTATCGCTTTTCTCTGGCACTCCTTATTACACGCAGTGATAACAGCAAAAACTGCAATATGAGAACAAATAACAAAAGGTTGCTGAAGGCATTAAGTTTTATAATAACCAGAAATTCATACACGGATGCCCTCAAGGACACATGGCACAGTGGATAAAGGCTTTAGTTAGATCCAGTGACAGGACCCAAAGAGTGTGAGTTCAAGGCAGTGGAGAACTTTCAGAGGGGAATAAACAGGAGATAACTGACATTAGACATGGCACATGGAACTATAACTGAAATAAAGGGTTCAGTCCGACATTCCAACCACTTGAAGAAGGCCGGAGCGTACAACGGCCGAAACGTTGTGATAAACATGACGACAATAATGAAGACAATAGTCTGAATAATATAAATAGTGTAAATATCCAAATAAATAGGAAGTAGAAAGAAAATAAAATTAAAAACAATGCATTATCAACCTGATTTGTTGAGTCATTATGGTGTTATGTATAATTGAGCCTAATGAACAATAATGGTTGATAACACGTCTAAACAGTTTATCCGTTCGTGTAAACGATTAATTCAGCCAAATGGCTAATTCAATAGAAAGTCAGAACTACAGAAACCCGTACAAAACATAAATTCCATCTGTGGCAGCTTTAAATTTCTTCATATTTTTTCAATTCTTCTTTTTCACTTATCTCTATAGAACTTACTTTGTTTCTTGTTTTTTAAATGGTTGGGAAGAAACCTTCCCATCAGTACTGGAAAGATTGATACTGGAATTGAGCTACCTGTCTTCCTGAAAAGTTGTTTTAAGCGGAAGGTTTTATAAATTACAACCGAAAATATTATTGGCTGCTTGGTCATTGAATTCCTAATGTTTCCTTATTGGGAAACGGTAAATATTACCACTGGCATTTGTTTTTTTTTCGGCATTAGATATATATTCCGTTTACCAAACTTTACTCATGCTTTATTATTCAATATTGTTTGTGTTACTTTCTCTTTCTTTCTTTCTTTCTTTCTTTACAACCGTAAGTTCTATGCTAATAGTTTCTTCTCACACAGTGCTCTCTTGTAGAACAGTCTACCACTTGTTTTGTTCACTTTTAGTAGGCATTTGGGTCTTAAATCTTTTCACGGTTCATGTTAAC
>CAHIKZ030003303.1:1060000-1110000 GCA_903632075.3 Acanthosepion pharaonis | reverse complement strand
TTTCACGGTGTTTTACTTATTTAGCCATAACCTTTTTTCTAGAGATGGCTTTTTGAAATACTTTCTTTTCTTTTCTTTTTTTTTTTCGCAGTGTTTCGTTTATTTTCACTAACCTTCCTTCAAGAGATGACTTTTATCAGACACTTTTTCCTTTTTCTTTATTTCGTGTCGTTTCGTTTATACTTCTCCCCACTTCTTTCAAGGATTGACGCTCTGTCAATTACTTTTTTTTAAAATTTCTTTCAGCCCGTTTGGTTCATTCTCTCCCCACCATCACCACCACAATTATTTCTTATGATGACTTTCTTAAAGTCACACTTTAAAAACTCTCAAGCAACACAATATTTCCAAACCGGATTAAAAACCATATCTTCAGGCCGAAGACTTACAAAGCTGATAACGAACGGCATATGGGCAAAATCGATTCATCATTTTTCTTTCTTTCATTGAATTACTGTCAACAGAAACGCATCGGTTTTCCTCTCCTATTAATGAAAATATTATCATGAATATGAACAAATTAAACTAAAAGGCTGTAAAATAAGAGATGTATTTCTGCATTTGTTTAATGTTTGCTGACAACGTTGTTCTTTTTGTATTATATACTTTTATACTTGTGACAAGCGCAAATCTTAAAGTCCAGGTTCGAATCGTACAGCCTTTGATATGAACTAATAAAAACATCAATCTTAAAGGACTCATTATTCTTTCGGTTCCTTGTATAAGTATATACCTCCTATAATATGAATCCTTGAAACCCAATCAGATTGTTTGATTGAATATGTTTATACAGTTTATCAACTGCTTGCAGGTTATTTAACGTCAGAAAATAAGATTTACATTGTAAGAATTTTACAAGATTAATATTGAGAGTTAGTGATACAAATTTTACTAATTAACCCATAGTTGGGTAGAAGATGTTGATTCATACCTTTCCCAATGATATTTTCGCCTAGGTGAATATTTGCGCGTGTGTGAATATAAAGAAACCAACTAGAATAAGAACAGGACTCTCCGATAACAATTCCGAAACTCTATGCATTGCACCATCCTCACATCCACGCGTACATCACCTGTTATTCTCTACTGGTCACCCTTCTATGTACTGACCAGGCTCGACGTTGTTTAACTTCGGTGATCGTACGGCAATCCGTGTTTCAGAGGCATGCAGCCGTAAATACGAACTCAATCACAGATTATAAGTTATATGATATCTGTACGCCTGTATTGCTGTGAATTTCGAACAATTTCCTCGCAGATGAAGTGTAGACTTGAGACAACAGAGACGTACTTCGACAGAAAGCTGCTGAGAATACCATGGACGGAACATGTACGCAACGAGGAAGTCTTAAAGAAAAGAAAGAAAAATGCATTTGGCATCAGAACGAAAGATTTGAATTCTTTGCGACAAAAGAATGGGTAAAGAACGCAATGTGGAATATGGCACTTACAGGATATACTAAAAGCAAGAGAGAAAGGAAGGAAATACTGCCTAACTAACAATATTGTATCAATGAATGGCAGAACAGCGAGCATGAGCAGCCATAATCATTCACATTCCGAAGGGACACGGAAAGAAGATGAAATGACATTAACATTATGTTTAATAGCAGTGTTGCACGCATTTAAGACAAATGTAAACCGTTACCGTTTTTTTATTTCCAGGTTTTCATGGTAAGTCCCCGTTTGTATAGGAAAACACTTTTCGAATTATTTACATTATTCGGACTATTCGGAGATGAGATATTGTGTACATTATATACATTATTCGGACTTTTGTCCTCATCATTGTCGCCATATTTATTACAACATTTCGGCCGTTGTACGCTCCGGCGTTATCAGGTGGTTGGAATGTCAAACTTAACTTATTTCGCTCACTGGGATAGACTGTTCTAGTTCCACGTGCCATGTTTAATGGATGTCAGTTATCAGTTATCACCTGTTAATTTCCCTCTCAAAGTCCTCCACTGCCTTAACCGGGTATTGAACTCACACTCTTTGAGTCCTGTCACTGGATCTAACTAACGCCTTTATCCACTGTGCCATGTTTTCTTGAGGACACATGGCAAAGTGGATAACTGACATCCATTAAACATGGCACGTGGAACTAGAAGAGTGAGCGAAATAAATGGTTAGGTTTGACATCCCAACCACCGGAAGAAGGCCGGAGCGTACAACGGCCGAAATGTTGTAATAAATATGGCGACAAAGATGAGGACAATAGTCCGAATAATGTAAATAATGTACATAATAGCTCGTCTCAGAAATATATCAGACACTTTTCACAGTCTTATCGAATTACAACGAATGAGAAAACCCAGTAAGTTAAGTTATGTCGAGCAGAGATGTATGAGGTACTCTATGAGGTACTCATTCTAGAATTCATCCAACACAAGGATAAAGAACCACTCAAGATGAACGTTTACTTGTATTGATACATGAAGTTTGTGATATTAATAAAAAAACAGTTGGTAGGAACCGGTAATTATGACCATAAGTAAGATAGATAATGACACACACTTGACTTGAAGATAAGGGTCTAATTCAAAATTCTTTATTACAGAAGAAGGAGGGATAGTAAAATCTCAAATATTATTTAAATCAATAAAACACTGGCAGTCGGGGAATGCCATAGTCGCCTACGTCCTGAAATGACATGGCAAAAATGAAAATTCCCAAGAGATAAAATACCATTCTCAAAAGAATCGCTTAATGCATGTTTTGTACTTACAATCAGATTGGGAGAGATTATATGTCTGGGTCACGAGGAAAAAACGAAACTCACAAGAAATACTGAAAGCGAAAGAAATGAATCGGAGGAAAAACAAGGACAAAACGTGGTGGTAAACTGTATAGTTTTACGTAGACCAACAGAAGCTGTGGACTACCATGAACAGACGTGGCACATATACGAAGATAGAATTCTCAGTTGATATTTATTAAAATCAGTTCATTCCAAGCAGACGACAACGTCACTAAGACGCAAGGGGTTACTGAGCATGAAAGAGTATGTGAAACCGGGTGCTAGGTGAATTTATTCAAAAGACTTGGGGAGGACGGGCAATAGGCAAACATATTCAAAAGAAATTAGAAGGAATGTGAAACCGGGCAATAGGCGAACCTATTCAAAAGACAGAGTAGGAATGTGAAATCGGGCGAGAGGCGAAACTATTCAAAAGACCGGGTAGGAAAATGAAACCGGGCAATAGGCGAACCTATTCAAAAGAGAGAGTAGGAATGTGAAATCGGGCGATAGGCGAATCTATTCAAAAGACCGGCTAAGAAATTTAGACCGGGCGATAGGCGAACATCTTCACAAGACAGGGTAGAAATGTGAAACCGGGCGATAGGCGAATCTATTCAAAAGACCGGTTAGGAATATGAAACTGGGCGATAGGCAAACCTATGTACACCTATTAAATACCAAATTATTAAATATAACATCTTCGACGGGAAACAATTCCTTTCTTAAATCGGACGGAGGCGGAAACGATTTCCCTCGGTGCAAAACGACCACATTCACCCCAGAGCATTCTGTCACGCTCTACGACGTAATGCGAACAGTATCATTAAAGATTTATTGAAATTTCGCTATGAAGTTAATGAAAACTGAATGATGACAGACGGCAATGAAGAAAAAAAAATAACAGAAATTTAATTAATTCTGATTTGATTAATTGTAAACCATTTTCAATTGTCGTTTACATTTGTGGCTGTTGGAAAAGGCAGATTCAATAAAATATATCGCTTTTCTCTTCTCTAGATGTTTTCTTTGTTTTTCCTCTCTTCTATATTTTCCGTTCAAAATACATATCTAACCTTACGCTTATACTTCTAAAATCTATCAAATATAAATGTCAGAAATTCGTTATTTGAAAAAATAAAAAGAAAGATTGTTTAATGAGAAGCAATGATTAAAATGGTTTCTGTCTGTGTCACCCTCCTACAGAATCAATATTATGAAATGAGTTATCTTCCCTGAACATAGGAATAGATCAATTATTTTCCACCTAATCTTAAATTTGGGGACATAACATTTTTTTTTTTAAATTTCAAATATGTAATATCGGATGTTTTCACAAGAAATAGGCTTCTAGATTAAAAAAAAAAGGTTTACCGCCATATTACGTTAAAACAACGGCTGTTGTACGATCAACGAAGTTAAGCAACGTCGATTTTTGGTCAGTACTTAGTTGGATGACCACTTTGGATAACCAGGAGCTGTAAGCTTGTATTAACGGATGGTGTAATTGATAACGGCTCAGCTTTAGAAATCTGAGGGCCGAGTTCCAATCTGGGTTGGGCTTGTTATATTCACTTACGCGCCAATTACATTGGGAATGGTATGAGTCCACCGCTTCTCATCTCAGCTATGGTTTAATTATTAGATCTTGTATCAGTAAATCTTTGTTATCTCCAAAAGAATATTCTTACTATCTAAAACATAGTTTCCGGTTTTAAATAATCGACAAAAGGCTGACAAGTTGTAAAATAGAAATCAATCAATCTAGAATCAAACATAGTCTATCATAATCAGTCACAAATCCTGTAATCCACTTAAGTCGCAGATGAAACATATGTACTGTACCCGTAGCATCAGTGGGTGTGTCTAGGGCAAGATTGCCTAAACCGGATGATCTTTCTTCTCGGATGATTTGAATTCCTCTCTTAGACTAGTTGCCCCGCTAATGATAAAATTTATATTATTTACGAGGGTTTGAATTCATATTTTTTTCTTCTTTTAGACTGGTTGTACTATCACGGCTAAAGAGCACAGTCTGCACTATTACTTACGGCAGTTTGAATTCGGAATTTCCAGTTCCCAATACTGGCCCAGTTAGCGAATCAAAACTGATAAACTGTCCAAAGTTATTGTTTATATTTTTTTTAAACAAACCACTTGCAATTATTTCCATAACAAATGTTTTTGACGAGCCAGTTCTAGCAATTCCAACCTTCACTCTTGAATTAATTGTCTCCATTTTTGTTCTTTTTCCATTGTTTAAAAAGATGTTACATAAGTTACGTTAAAAATTGTAAGAAATATCAATAGTTTTAAGTAATGTCACGAAAATCTCAATTCTGTTCCTGCTTAGAATATTGCTGTCACATATGGTCCGGTACCCCTACAATTTACATTGAGCTCCTTGATAAAATCCAAAGAAGAATATTATTGGCTCTGATCTAACGTCTCGGCTTTAATCACTTTACCTTCCCGGTTAGGTTCCATCGCATTGCCTTTTCTATAAATATTATCATGGTAATTGTTCGCACGAGGTTTTCGCTATGTTGCCAATACTATTTAAATTTAAGTGCAGTACTAGACTGTCGATCAAGTTTCACCAATTTACAGTTGAGATGGCTATATATAGCTATAAATTCCATGCTATCAATTTCTTTTCTCGCACTTCTCGCTTACGGAACTTCCTTCTGTCTCAATGCTGTCCAGTTCACATTATTCTGCAAAAAATGCAATGTCAATCGCTATCTACTGTGCTCCTGGTTACTCTTTTTGTACTCGCTCATTAGTAATGTTTATGTTTATAATTCTTCCACATTCGGTAAGTCCTTGTGTCTTAGTGACTTTATTCCCTTACATGCGATGAAGTCGATTTTTTACTATGTTCTGGCATTCTGGGAACGCTGGGATTCCAATTAATCTTAAGTGACGACATATGTGAAATAGTTATACGGAGCTAGATCGAACCAGAATATGCCCACGTATTTTTCTTGAATATTAAAACAATTCTCTAAACTAGCGTGCGTATGATTAGTTTAGATGGCAATTAACATTGAAAAGTATATCATTCCACGCCTTTTCTCCTGTGCACAATACCTTTAAAATCTGCCTAGTAAGATGTTGTTAATACCTATCGGGCCTTGAACATTTTCTCGTTACAATGAATGGACCCCTTCTTAACGAGACTCACGTTCAGTCCAGATTTCGGGTGCGATCAATGGATAGCTGGGACAGGAAATGGCTTGTAAATTTTAACGTCTCAAAGATCTCATTTAGTCATCATAGAGAAACTTTTCTTGGCCTTACGTTTTCAACTAACTTGAAATGGAACGACTACATCGAATCAATCGCTGCATCTACTGCAAGGAAAATTTTCTTGTCAGAGTCCATTTTGTACATTTACAAATCTACCATTCGTCTGTGCAGTGAATATTGCTGCCATATCTGGTCTGGTGCTCCTGATATTAATCTCGTTGTTCTTGACAAAATCCAAAGAAGGAGCTCTAAAGGAATCGATCCTGACTTTGCATCTTGACTTCAGTCACTTTCGCTCCGACGTAACGTGGCTTCTCTCTGTCTTTTCTACAAATATTTTCATACCAACTGCTCTGACAAACTTTTATTCCTCTTGTTTCGAGTACATGAATTTATGTGTGCTAGTATATTGGTATCTAGGCCTCACCCGTTTACTGTTGAAATAGCTTAATGCAACTGCCTCTTCTACTTCAAGTGTTTCTTTTCTCGCACTTCCAGCCTGTGGAACTTCCTTTCGTTTAATTGCTCCACTCATAAATACAATCTTAATAAATATATGCGATGTCAATCGCGATCTTCTTGAATCCTGTTCATATTTTATCCTTTCCTCAATCCTCCTTATACTCAGACTTTTCTTTTACCATCTGCATACTACTGGCATTCCTGCCTTGCTTGGGGTGAAATGATTAAAAAAAATACGATCCGACGTTAAAGACGTCCGAATTAGTCGCCTCTTTGTACCGCTCTAGACTATCAGACTCCTCCTCTTAGGCTTTACGTTTAGAGGAAATTAGGCGAGATCAGAAAGAGATTATCACTGCCATATCTGGAATGGAACTACTCAGCATTTAAAATTCAAAATTGTTTACACGATCTTGCAGAAGATGACTTTCTTCAACTATACAGCCTCTTTCCCCACAGTCGAAAACTTGCAAGCCATTTCTCAATCTCAGTATTTTCATGGTAAATGTTCAGATGAGTTCAACACTTTAGTTCTATCTGTTCGGAAATGTACAGCTAAGACTTGCCATTCTACGTCCACAGAGTCGCATCATCCATATTTCCTTCATATTCCATTTATAAGGAGGAAGTTCAACTCAGCTCTCTTTTTCGAAAGAACTGCAACTTTGTGATAGAAACTCTTGCGTTTATGTTTTTGTGAGCATTACAATATTAATTTCTTCAAGCCAAGAGTCAAAAGATATATATATATATATATATATATATATATATATATTCAGCAAAACGCTCCCTTGAGGAGTACTTCAACCTTCCATTGCGTGAACTTTAGTATATAAAAAAAATATTCTTTAGTCTTAGGCTAACCTGTGGTATGTTTTTCAAAATAGTCTCCACTGATATTAAGAAGGAAAGTCGTATCTACTGAGTCAATTTCTTCTGGCTGGTAATAGGGTTCCTTACAACCAAAAGAGTAGCTGCAAGCCAAACCCTCCAATAACATATGTCACATGTTCACTACGACAGCCGCACTCTTTCTTCTGTTGCCTCTTTAAGCTCTTTTTATAGATTGAGAGACAGTTTAAATTTGGATCAGTGGAAAGAGATTCTCGCGAATGTATCCGACTCAGAGATCTTTTTTTTTCTTTTTAATATGTGACTCGTAAAGTCGCCATTTTCTTTTTAGAAATATTTTACACACACGACACCTGCGATTCTGCTGTCATCCAAGAGGTATGCCATTTTCTCTCGTGTTAGCGAAAACAGGTCTAATAGTCAGAAAGCAGACGTTATAAAGTTCACTGTCCTGTCTGTGTAAATTAGAAAAAATATTTTGACGTTCTGGTTCCATTATCACTTTTCTTAAATTAAAAAAAAACATATTTCCTCAGTGTTGTTGCTTTTATTTCGTCCATTTTCTACGTTAGAATCATTAAACTAAAAAAGTTGAAAATATTTTAAATAGCTGCTGATATGAAATCTGTCACGTTACAATCAAATAGGAATTTTTTGAATGAGGTTACTTCAAAATAAGTTCATTATGCCATCTAACGTAAAAAAACAACGGACATTTTTTATTAATATTTTATAAAATATGATATATTTCTTGCCTTTTTTATGAAAAATTGATCGACACTTTGGCCTAGACTGATTGATGTGTTCGATGTCACAGTGAATTTTACGATTTCATATGATAACTTGTTGGTTTTCGGACAGTAAGCTTCACCCTGTACAAGGCCGGTGGACCATTCGACGTAGAAGGTAATGTTAAGGGGTAAATTTATACGGACAGAAGGGGAACATAACGGTTAACTTTAGACATTAATATATTAAGATTGTTGGGATTGGGGAAACATCGTTTTGGGAGTCTTTTCCACAGAGCAGCCATTTGAGAGCAGAATGTGTTTCAGTGGAATATGGGGAAATGTTGGTGATTTTCTAATATGTAAGTGGCATGGCGGATCCTAGTCGTGAAGTTTAGCTCTAGCGGAACCAAGGAATATAGTTTGTCCAAGCACTTTCCATGGTAGTAACGATTGAGCAGTGAGAGTCTTGACACTTTCTGTGAGAGAGAGAGAGATTGGAGGGTGCAAAATAATTCTTCTATAACAAGAACTCAGAGGCGCTTTTGAATTCTTGAAAAATGAGAACCGTGCAGCTCCCACCAAATATTGCAACAGTAATCCATTTTCGACCTGATCTGGCTCTTGTAAGGGGAGACAATAGCATGAAGAATCAGGTATTTACTGGAACGCTACAGGATGCCTATTTTCCTGCTCATATATCTGGCTGGCATACAGTTTGTACAATTATGCAAATTATTAAGACTAACTGACAAATTAACAGATTACAAACAAGACATATTCGACATTCATTGACTGAATACTTAGTTTCACTGCCCGTCAAAATTTATAGAACTTTTTTTTCATAATTATGATAGAATTAGATGTTTCCACCGAGTCAACATACACCTATCGAACCCCTACTGTTATTATCCGTTGAAATCTATGAAACCTTTTTATAAGTAACTAGACTATCCGTGATCCGTTGAGTCAATGACGGTTCAGGTTTTAAAACATTGAAATGAAAGATAATTTTATTGAGTTAAATATTTATCATTGGTCTGGTTTACACGTTCATGTATAACGTTTTACTGATTGTTTAAAGCATTTAATAGAAATAGAACTTCCGGTACAAATTTGAACTCCAGAAAACATAATTTACATGACATATCTGAACGATTGTTCAAAATGTAAATGAATTGTCATATTACTGTATAAACAACTCGTCTTTTTAAATTTTATTCACTTAAAATATTTTTTAAAATCAGATTAAATTTAAATATTTTTTAATATGCCAAAAATATATTTAAATCACATTCACGTGAAAATATTTTTAAATATGTTACTAAAATATTTATTAAATAAATAAAATATTCTTAGTTTAAAAAAACTGAAATATAAATAATTACTCTAGAAACAAGAGGGCGGAACAGCAAATCGGGATCTCTTTGTGTCTGTCTTTAACTTAAAAATATGGTAATTAAAAAAAATTGTCTGTTTCAAGAATGTTGAAATAAAAATACTTACTGTATAAACAACTCGTATTTTTAAATCTTATTCGCTTAAAATATATTTTTAAAATTATTATTATTTGAAGTCATTATGCGCCTGACGTACGCACCACGTAAGACCGCAATATATATATATATATATATATATATATATATATATATATATATATATATATATATACAGAGAGAGAGAGAGAGAGAGAGAGAGAGAGAGAGAGAGAGAGAGAGAGAGAGAGAGATTATAAAATTACTGCTTCCATAAAGAAAACTTTCGGAATTTTTTACCCGAAATGTGTTACTCTCTGTTGAAATTTATAAAAACCCTTTTTATTCGTGCAGGTAAAATTAGTTGTTTCCATACAAGAAACATTCACCATACACTAACCAAGAATTAGTTTTTGTGTGTTGAAATTTATAAAAGTGTTTTTTTTTTTTACTTTTTATTTATTTGTGAGGATAAAATTAACTGTTTACATCCAGGAAACATTAAACATTCCCTTATCAAAAACGTTTTTGTGTTACCTTCGGTTGAAATGCATATGTTTTATTCAAACAGTTTCTACTAACTGTTATAGATCTTTCAGATACTGATAGAACTTTCCTTCCGAACCTTTTTTATATTTTCTTTCGTGCAAAGTTAACAGCTTGATTAGATTATTATTTTCTTTTCTAGATTAATATGCTATACAGTTTTCTTTTTGCTGCTGTTGGAAGTCAAGTGTTTTTGATATTTGGTAAATCTATCTATTAGTGCTGTTGTAGTCTATAAGATCCGCTGAAGGATTGTCTTCTTTTAGACGTAAAGGATTAATTCATTCTAATCAATAGAAAAGTAATCATCTACATTGTCACGTCTAATTCCCTATTACTTCTTGCGCCTTCTCGGGATAAAGGTTTCCGGTATTAGTAAGGGAAAGATTATAATGAATCAATTGATACGATTGCTGCTAGGAAAGTTTTCGTGCGAGACAATTTTCCTTTCACGAATTTATCTTCCATATTTATAAGTTTACCATTCCTCTATGTTTAGAATAATGCTGCCACATATCACCCGGCACTCCTGTTAATCCTTGGTAAATTCAAAGAAGAATTTGCAATATAATTTTTCCTGATCTGTGGGCGTGGCATCACTCGCTTCAAACCGCCGTAAATCTGCCTCCATGTGCCATTTCTATAAGTAATTTCATGCTAATTGTTCGGACGAGATCTTCTTTACTGTACTTAGACTTTATGAATTTAAACGCCGTACTAAACTGGCGACAAGGTCACCTCAGCTTACAGATGAGTTGGCTAGATGTGTTCTTGCACTTCTCGCAACTGTCTTCTGGCTTCATACTTTCCAGCCCACTTTAATCTTTAAAAATTTAAATGCAATGTCAATCGCTATCTACTGTCCCCTTGATGGCTATTCCTTTGTTTCTACTCCTTAGTAACGTTTCTGCTTTCTAATTCTTCCATATCTTGTAACCCCTTATGCCTTAGTATTGCATACTTCCTCTCTTCTCTGGATATCTTGGCCACTGCGCCAAATAAGCAAAATGCTGTATAGACCCTTCGTTCTGAGGGTCTGTGAGTTGATGGTCTTGAGGCGATCATAATAAAGTTATCTTCATCTCTTTCTTCTCTCGGCCGGGTGATCACTAGTTGGTTTTTGGTTCGGAGGTAAAATGAGAACTTCAAAAAAAGGGATTTTAAACTTATCTATTTTATTAAACACATCGACGTGTACATTTCTTAACTAGCCAGTGGGGCCGCTTATTCACTCCCACTGACGAGCAAGTTCCTTAAACGAAAATAACAATTCTATATTCTTCGTAGTGTAAAGGATTAACTCCCTGAAATCACTTCCTATCTCTCTAACATTCCCAAACTAGTTTTAACCAATCAAAAAATGACTTCCTTTGTTTTGTCTACCATCTGACCTCAAAGATCAAAATGAGGAAGTCAGCGAAAATAAGACTCTTTTAAAAATAATAGTCTGCTAGACTATTATTTAACATTAGTAGCTTTACTGTACTGGTAGGGGCAAACTTGTTTTAAAAATAATAAGACTAAGCGCTCTTATCTTGGTGACAGCTAATCGAATAGTAAGACTATACTGTATTCAAAACTCCGGTAAAGGAAACAGAAAACCACTCCATTCTGTTGATGTCATAACAATTTATATGAGGAAAAGAAAAACCTGTGGGGAATCATGATCGTTTAAGACCTGAAGGGACACGGCATTATAAAGAAATATTATTGTGTCACTTTCATTCCTATTTGGGAATATTTGTTTAATCTTGGCCGCATTTCAGGAGCGTCACTGCCAGTAGGTTTTCTGTCGCAACGGAACGAAACTTTTGTTTGAAGCACATGATTAAATTTAGTCAACAAGAGAAAATTTGGTCGAGAGATGCCAGACGGTTGTGATGGGCAGTCAGATCAGGATTTACACGGAGACGATTTAAAATTTACACAAGCATCCACCCCCACACGATGAGAAGAGAAGAGAGAAATGAGGAATGGGTGGAGAAAGGGATGAAGAGATTGAGGGATTGAGTGAGGGAGAGAGAGAGAGAGAGAGAGAGAGAGAGAGAGAGGTACACAGATCAGCACATACGCAGACCAAAGCACTAACGCTAACATATATGCATTTAACAAATACACAAATTCATACACAATAATTTTATAAACACATTATATATATATATATATATATATATATATATATATATATATATATAGAGAGAGAGAGAGAGAGAGAGAGAGAGAGACTGACTTTTAAAGTTAGAAGATATGTTGATTTCACTACCTTGATATGAAACTTACGGTATCCTCAGGCGAATTTTATCAACTGAATTCTCAACGCCTTATTTAAAAAAAAAAGAACAAAACATTGAACAATATATTAAGTTTAAATGCTCAACCCAATCATATGATAAAACAAAATCCTTTATGAAGTCGTTAAAAAACAAATTGTAGTTCAATACGACGTAATTTTATACAAACAGCCCTTTCAGAAAAAAAAATTTACGGTACACATATACGAATTGAACAGCGTAAAAATAAAGTAAGAAAGTAGCTAATATGTTGATACAATATATTAACCCTTACGTCTCTTATTAAAATAATTGTTTTCGTTGTTTTCATGTAATTAATATTACGAATGTATATACTTATAAACCTCCGTAAATTTCAAGATTAGTTATTCCAAAATTCGCTTGAGGATGAAACAGAGCTGTTTTTTTAACTTCTGTTTTTGAAACATGAGAACGCTTATGTAGCGATGGAATCCTATTTATTTAAAAAAAAAAACATAATTTAGGCTCTACTTATGTATTGAGCAATGTTTTTTTTTTTTTAATAAAAAAAAATGCTAAATAACTTTGGATTATTAACCTAACGGTTCTTTCCTATTTTTCTATATATTTGCACACACACACACACACACACACACACACACACACACACACACACACACACACACACAAATATATATATATATATATATATATATATATATATATATATATATATATATGCGATATGTAAATTGTGCCAATTTGCAGACGGCATGCTGTTTTCCTTGTCATTCGCTCTGGAAGCTGCAATACGAACATTTCAGTTTGTTTGGGTGTCAATCTGAGTACAATACTGAGGATTCAGAAAGAGTTGAATGAGTTTAATGGTGATTACGAATGTACGGCAGCTCTGAAAACTCACTCTGATCGTTCTGATAAGCAAAGAACTCTCGAAATTGTTATTGAAAAACCTCCGACTCAACACGAAAGACTAGATCAAGTGCCTTGAGGAGATAGTGCTTCCCTTGTTCAAGGGGTTGGATAACCCGATATCTGTCAACAGGACTCTGCACCATGCCACACAAGCAGAAGAATCCAATCATGACTGTCAGGCAATTTTTGCGACCACATGACCCCTTACATCTGGTCATCTAATTAGCCACACTGCAAACCCCTTGATTATTATCTGTGGAGTGCAGCTGACCCGGTGACTAACAAAAATACAAGTAGCGACAAAAATCAACTAAAGGCAAGGGTTGTGGCAATATTCATCAATTTAATAAAAAAGAAGACCGTCCAAGAGAGATGCAGGAGATTTCGATATCGTCTGGAGACAGTGTTTGATGCGAATGGCTGTTTTATTGAATAAATATACTGTTTAGTATTTCAGTATAGTTTGTGTGCATTTTTGGTAAATATATGTGTTAAAATGAGGTCGCCATGTTTAATGGAAGTCAGTTATCAGCTACCTTCTGTTAATTCCCTCTCCAAGTTCTTAACCGGGTTGTGAACTCACACTCGGTGGGTCCTGTCACTGGATCTAAATAACTCCTTTACCACTGTGCTATGTGACCTTGAGGACATCTGTGTATGAACTTCTGGGTTTTATAAGACTAATGTTTCATAAACATTTTTTGCTGTTATGTTTTTACCAGAGCTCATATAGCAATTTTTATTATATTATTATCGCTTTTCTCTGGCACTCCTTATTACTGGTTCCCAGATTTTATTCATTTCTATGCTTACGGCGGTAGAGAACTTTGAGAGAGGGGTTAACAGGAGATAACGAATAACTGACATCCATTAAAACATGGTACGTGGGACTAGAACAGTCTACCCCAGTGAACGAAATAAAGGGTTAAGTTCGACATTCTAACCACCTGAAGAAGCCGGGAGCGTACAAATGAAGAAACGTTGTAATAAATATGGCGACAAAGATGAGGACAATAGTCCGAATGATGTAAATAGTGTACATAATGCCTCATCTCAGAAATATAGACAGATACTGAAAGGCCGAAACGTTGTAATAAATATGGCGACAAAGATGAGGACAATAGTCCGAATGATGTAAATAGTGTACATAATACCTCAGCTAAGAAATATAGATAGATACATGTTCATTTTGGTTTCTATTTAGTCTTTTCTTTCTTGTTTGTTTGACTCGACTGTCACCAGTGTTTCCGGAATTCGAGAGGCAGTTGGCCAAAATTTTTGTCTGTCATGATCAATGTACAGATCTTTTGCTTTCAGATATAAAACCTTATATTGTATATACACTGAAAAGAAACTGTTTACCTATTTGACAGATTTTGGCACGCACACCATCAACCGGAAGCGAGTGGCGTGTACTTTTTGGAAATGATGGCAACTCAGCATCTGCTTATTTGTGGACTTTTTTTTTTTTGTTTGTTTGAAATTTCAAATATTAAAATGACATTTCGTATCTATACGAGTTTCGGCGCTAGTGTTTAGACAATGGAAAGGAGAATTTATAAAAATCACATTTTGGGAGATTCAAAATTGCATCATATTGTGAAACAGGAATCTGCATTGCAAAATAGATTACTATTTGATTATTTAAAGAGTCAAGGCTAGCGAGAAAGAAAGGATTTTAACAATAAAAAAGGCTTTATTTTCTACAACAAATATGCTTTCAAAATAATTTCGTTCCACGTCATTGTACGGAATTCACTGATGAATAGATATCACATCATCGAACTTTATGTATCAAAATTCTGCTAATAACGATTCCTATATATATATATCCTATATATATATATATATATATATATATATATATATATATATATATATAATTTATCATATAGATAAAACCGTTTTACTGACTACAAAGATGCAACTAAAATTTATATATTACATTCGTTCTCATCGAATCGGATATATATATATATATATATATATATATATATATATATATATATATATATATATATATATGTGTGTGTGTGTTTGTGTGTGTGTGTGAAATGTTTATATATATATATATATATATATATATATATATATATATATGCAATTTATTATATATATATTTATATATTATATATGCGCGGTACTTATTGGAACGAGCTCAGTATCAGGGATAGAACTAAAATATTTAGTTTGTCTGACGATCGCAAAAGCGTGAAAAAGCAGGGTCACAAACTCACATCAATCCAACTATATATATATATTATAAATAAATTGATTTAAAATATGTTTTTTTCGCTACACAGTTCTAACCCTGTTTTAAAAATGGAAGATAAAAGCTTAAATACGCAGCTAAAACAAAATTCATGTTTCCAAGGTTACAGATAAATCTATTTTTCTAGACAGGGGTGCCTGGGTGTTCAATATGTCTATATTGTAATGTATCAGTTATTGCTACGTTTTGGTAGTGGGTAGGGATGTATTTTTCAATGAAATCTAACATCCGTTAAAAGCGTGTCGTCTGGTTTTAAAACCCAGTAATTTTAAAAGTTACTCCAAAATTCGCTTGAGGATGAAATGGAACTAATGTCTTTAATTTAATCACAAAATTAAATTCGGATCTTTTAGCCTCCATTTTTGAAACATGGTTAGAACTGTGTAGCGAAAAAATATTTTAAATCAGTTAATTTATAATATTAATGCTCTGTAAATTTACATTGAGCACTATTTTGTAAAAATAAAAATATCTATAAGAACACCGGATTATATATATTACTGTTCTTTCCTTATATATATATATATATATATATATATATATATATATATAATATTTTTATTATAATAAATAACAATAAAAACATTTTTCATCGTTACACAAAAACTTTCATGTTTCAGTACTAAGATGGTACTTCTTCAGGCGATGATAGATAACTTGGGATAAAATGATTTATTAGGGAAATTTTTAATGAAATTTTTACCTTTTTTCAGAAGTTGAAGTGGGTGCATGAATTCAGAATAAAAATATACTGATGGATATGTCGAGACTAACCAATTAGACATCAGATCTAAAATAATGTTAGAAGGTGGAGGTGGGTGAGTTATTACTGTTTGTCACGAAAACTGATATTAGGACATGCCAGTCAACGGCACTAGGGAACAATTTCAGCGACAAATGTAGCATTGGTGTATCCAAGTATGACATTCCGGTTTGTTGAAGTAGAAATAAAATTATTAGAAACAGATTATATATATATATATATATATATATATATATATATATGATGAAATATGCACTTAAGGTGTGCTATATTTATGGGATAAAGTGCTCAATATTAGAGATAGAGCGTATGTAAATATAAATATAAACGTGAACATTGAAGCATACACTCAGAGGCCACAGGCTGTTTTCATTTGAATCACCACTGGAAAGAACTTGAAACGCCAAGAAAAAGTGGTTCGCCCAAACCATGATATTTTATAGTACATCGCATGCAGACAAAAAAGAACGTTTCATATATATATATATATATTAGAATAGTAGTGAATAATTAAAGGGATTATAGGTAACTTCTTATTGAGGAGTTTATTTTCCTTGAATGGCAATATGGCGGAATGTATCTATCTATCTATCTAAAGCTGTTCATACCTATTTATCTATCCATCTATCTAAAGCTATTCATACCTATCTATCTAAAGCTATTCATACCTATCTATCTATCTATCTATATATTAAGAAATGGACAAGGTCCGACAATTTATTTATTAAAGACATATTTTATGTTTAACGTTGTTATTTTATAGATACAAGTATTTAAGCAAATGCTCTGTTTATGATAAACAGTATTAAATAACATTTACCGGCCTGAATGTCCGAGAAATTTTCATAGAAAATTTTCGTTCTTTAACAAATTCGAACCTGCATCCTATACGGAACCGTCATATACGCTGACGTGCCTTACCATAAGCTACAAAGAACCATTCGGTAGACAAGGTCGAATTTACTGTTATAAACTCCAATTTTCCATGAATCTCGTACATTCATAACTGCTCTGGCGTATCGTAAATTCATGGAAAATTGGATTTAAACAGATTCATTGATTCTTTTTAAACAGAGCATTTGCTTAAATACAGGTGATCCTGTCATTTATGAAAATTTCTCATTCAGGATACCTTTATGTCAGTTTGTTTAAACCTTATCTCAGTTTGTTTAAATATCTAAAATATACCCCACCATATATATATATATATATATATATATATATATATATATATATATATATATATATATATATATATATATATATATATATATATATTAGAATAATAGTGAACAATTAAAGGGAAGATAGGTAACTGACGCGTATCCGTTCCGTGAGTAGCAATATGACGGTTTTACGAATAGGATCTATCTATCTATCTATCTATGTATTACACATTGTTCATATATGTCTCTTCTGATATATCTATATATCTATCTCATATTGTTCATATATGCTTCTTTTGGATCTCTCTCTCTCTCTCTCTCTCTCTATATATATATATATATATATATATATATATATATATATATATATATATATATATATTATATTTATTTATTTAAAATATGATTCCAAATCGCGACATAAGAAGTCCCATGTTTCAAAAACAAGAGCTGAAAACTTCAATATAATTATTTAAATTATTTAAATTAAATTGAGGTAAAATAAGCTCTGTTCCATCTTCAAGCGAAATTTCCATGGTAACAGCTAGGGCGAATTGTTTAAGTTGGGTAGGCGGGCGTTGGGTGTTAATAATAAGTATCAGTATAGAGTTACTTTCGTAGATGTCAAGTCAGTGAAAGGTGGTGGTGTCTAAATTTGAAACGGAAGATGTATTAATCCTCGTCTAGTTTGCATGTCTATGGAGATTTATTTATTTTTTTATTTTATTTTTTTATGAAAGGGATTTGTGCATAAAAAAAAAAAAAAAAAAAAACTGTCGTAACGTTTGTTTTTGACGACTTCATAAAGGGTTATCTTTTGTTAGGGTATTTAAACTATTTATTTCGGCTATGGATTATGAAGGGTGTTATATTGTATGCATGTTTTTAGTTAATTATTCAAACCATGAATCTGATGTGTGGGCTATGGATTTAACAAGTTATTATATTGTATGCTAGTTTTTAGCTAATAGTTCAAACCAAAAATCTGATGATGCCTACAAAAAACCGTTAACTCCTGTCTATTGTTTAATAGATTATTATTATTTAGAAGCTTAATTATGTTCAATTTCTCATGGAGGCATAAAGGGCATGGGTCATCCCAAGTTTTACATGTTCTAGCCTTGTTAAAAATTTTCCATTTGACTTTAAGTGTCCTATTTGTTTCCTTCAAATGCCAAAAATATTTAGATAGGGAAGTCTGATTTCTTTTGTTTATATTATTGAAAGAACACTTATGCTGCCTCCATCTATCTTTAAAATCATTCTTCGTGGACCCAATGTATATCTTATTAGTGCTAGGGCTCTCAGTGGATGATATAGTACATTGGTATACCACTGATTTAATGCAGCATTTATTTTCTAATGGGCAGTCTTCTAGGTTTCTACAGTTACATAATTTTTCCCTTTTATTGTCTGATTTAAGTGCAGGGTTTTTATTAATACTGTTTAGGCATGGGGGTTTCTTCAAGATCTTATTATTGTGTTTTTTTTATTATACGTTCAAGATTTTCAGAGCAGCTGTAACTCATTTTTTTAGGGTGTTCTTATTGAATATATTACTAAGCTTACTATTGGTGGGGAAGTGTTTATCAATTAGGTTTAAGAATTTTTGTCCTAGTTTAATATTAACCATTTGGTTGAACGGAGGGGTGTACCAAATGATTTTTCTTTTCCTGTTTTTTTTTTCCTATGGCCAGTGCAATTGTCTCTATAGTTAATGTTAGCATTTTTATAACCACTATTTTTTAGGGCAGTGTTATAGAAGCCATTGTGTTGTTGGAATATTTCCTTGTTAGCGGAGTTAATGCTAATTCTATTTTCTATTGATGAGGGTATATGTTTAATTATGGATGGAGGGTGGTTTGACTTCGGGTGTATATATAAAGGGTTAGCATTAGGTTTACTATAAGGTTGGTATGTGTTGCCAGGTAAGTCTAGAGTTACGTCGAGGAAGTTTACCCTTTTTAAATTAGAAGAGACAATTATCTTTAAGTTTAGCTTTTTAAATTCATTAAATATAATTTTTCTGATTTTTTCAATCTTAAAACTAGTAGAACTCCTCACCACCATGAGCCCGTCATCTCTATACAGTCCGATGTCCTTAATATCAATTTCGCGGTGTGCCGTTAAGTTGTATATATATATATATATATATATATATATATATATATATATTCCACATTGTTCATATATGTCTCTTCTATCTATCTATCTATCTATCTATCTATCTATCTATCTCACATTGTTCATATATGTCTCTTCTGGATTATCTATCTATGTATCTATCTATCTTAGTCCCTTCATTATCTATCTATCTATCTATCTCTCTATCTATCTTGGCTTGAAAATGTTTATTCTTAAGTCAAAGACTTTTAAGTAATTTCTTTAGATTCCTTTTCTTTATTGTTTGGCAATTGACTTTTCGGAAATCTATCGGTGTGTTTCCTGTTGCCTTCAAACCTTCACCTAAAATCCGCACAATATCTAACCCCCCTCTCCCTCTCTCTCTCTCTCATATATATATATATATATATATATATATATATATATATATATGTGTGTGTGTGTGTGTGTGTGTGTGTGTGTCCTGTCTGTTTAAATTCATCGTATTATCCATCTGCATAGACATTCGTTTCATATCAATATTTGTTCCAGGTTAATGACCACTCTACTCAGGTCTGTTTCTCTCACTCAATCCTGCTCTGTTCATATTGATCTATCTATACATTGATCTTCTTCAAATACAATGAGATATTTTAGTAGAAATTACCAGTAAACTGCTGGGAGCCAATGAAATTGCTTGATAATCATTCTTAATAAACATTTATACAATCGCTTATTCATTTGAAATATTTCTCTTCGAAATTATTCAGTAAACTCAATTTACTGTAAATTGACACCGACTCGAGTCACTACGGCGAACTTTGTATTGATTTAGCAAACGAAATCATCAGCGATTGACTGGGGAGTATTTCATATTCAGAAAATGATGGGCTCCCTGTAATTCCCGCGTAAGTGCCTTACCCCAAGGACTATCCTCTACCTTTACAAGTGCCAGATCATACCACTATAATGGAGCACTATTCAGCCTCGATAGGGTCCAAAATCGCTCCAGTGTCCTTTTGGGTGGCGAGTTATTTTCCACCCTACAACCTCTCTCTCTCTCTCTCTCTCTCTCTCTCTCTCTCTCTCTCTCTCCCAAGTCCTTTTGGGTGACAGGTCATTTCCCCACTTCAACTTCTCTCTCTCTCTCTCTCTCTCTCTCTCTCTCTCACTCGCTCCCAAGTCCTTTTGGGTGACGAGTTATTTTCTCACCTCTAATCTCTCTCTCTCTCTCTCTCTCACTCGCTCCCAAGTCCTTTTGGGTGACGAGTTATTTTTCACCCTCCAATCTCTCTCGCTCTCTCTCTCTCTCCTCCCTCTCTCTCGATCGCTCCCAAGTCCTTTTGGGTGACGAGTTATTTCCCCCCACCAATCTCTCTCTCTCTCACTCGCTCCTAAGTCCTTTTGGGTGACGAGTTATTTCCCCCTCCAATCTCTCTCCCTCTCTCTCTCTCACTCGCTCCTAAGTCTTTTTGGGTGACGAATTATTTCCTCCCCCCCTCCAATCTCACTCTCTCTCTCTCTTAGACTTGATGTGGCAAGATTCTGGATCCTCTATCACGGAAACTTCTCGGAAGAACTACAATCCCTGGCGAGACCAGGAAATGTTTTTATTCCTATGTAAGTGGTATAGCCTGTCCTCTCCTCTGGGCTTTTGAACTGTGTGAACCTTACTGTAAGAAAAAAATAAATTAAAATAAAAAAAAAAAAGTTTTAATTACGCTTTTCATAATATTTCAGTTGGTTATTTTTCTGTTCTGGAATTTTAAAGGATAAAACAAATGACAAAAAAAAAAGTGATTACCATATGTCATTGTGCTTTAGTATAAATCCTGTTCAATAGACAAGCATTTCTCACACCTGCCGCTAAGACTACAATGCACGTTAGGCAAGCAAGAATCTGTTCAATGTCACATCAAATATGAGTAATTTCTGCTCAGCTAACGTCTAACGTATATGAAGTGTGCTTTCGTAGTAAAACTTGGAGCGTAATATGCAATCTATTTCAGATAACCTTATTATAGGTGACACGGTAGAGAGACGATTGAGAGAAGGAAATTCCAACATAAAACCTACGACCCATGGATTTTAATACTTTCGTTCTATATACTGATCGAGGTCTAACTCACAATTCTAAAAAGGTTAACTTTGATGGAATTAATTCTCTGATGCATGTTAAAAGGTGCTAACAATCGAAAGAAAATGAGGCAACTTGTTTCTGTAAAAGGTTTACTGTCGTAAAAACTGGAGCTATTTCTATCATTTCTTTCTCTCTTACCTGTGTTATACCTGTTTCTACCTGTTTGGTACTCATGCAAACCGGGCAGCAGGATACCTTTTCGATTCTTCTGCGAATATCTGTCTACCTTTTTCATTTTCACGTAAATCAAACCTATCTCTAGAGTTGTAGTTTCATGCAAACAAAATCTTAATTTTGAACTCTCGTGCAAACCAAATCTGTGTCTAGATTTTGAACTCTCGACCATTCTAAATATATGCGTAATTTTTCAACTCCCGTGCAAACGAAAATCTATGCATATAATTTCACCATTGTTCAAACCAAATCTATGCGTAAATTTTCAACTCTCGTTCAAACAATATCTATGCATAACATTTCAACTCTCGTTCAAACCAAATCTATGCGTAAATTTTCAACTCTCGTTCAAACCAAATGTAAGCGTAAATTTTCAACTCTCGTTCAAACCAACTCTATGCGTAAATTTTAAATCTCTCGTTCAAACCAAACCTATGCGTAAATTTTCAACTCTCGTTCAAACCAAATCTATGCGTAAATTTTCAAATCTCGTTCAAATCAAATCTATGCGTAAATTTTCAACTCTCGTTCAAACAATATCTATCCATAACATTTCAACTCTCGTTCAAACCAAATCTATGCGTAAGATTTCAACTTTCGTTCTGTGACGTCCCCCAGTGTCGCCGCGCCAATCGCGACGTCTGTCTGGCCGCGCCCGTCGTGCTGTCCTGGTCGCGCCCGTCAATTGTGACGTCACTCAGTCTGTCTCCGCGCCGTCGCCATCCTATCCTGTCTTGTGACGACCAATGTGACTTGGTATTGGTCGCGGTACCAAATGTGACGTTTTAACCTTTTGCTGATTCGGATCCAACGCCTGGTTACCGAAGTAACTGTTTTGATTTCTACTCTAACCTATCCACGTTGGGATTTGATCTTAGGTAGACGAAATCAATCAGTCGCCGGGCCGTAATGCAAGTCGGGTCCGAACAAAGGTGATATCGCACAAGTATATGTAAAAGAAAATAAAGTAATAACTCGAAGATTTCAAATGTGTTAAAAAAAGGATAACAATATTTTATATCTGGTTTCTGAATACAGGACTGGCCTCGGTTTAAAAAATCTTGCTCAAAGAAAAAAAATTATCTTCCTTTTTTCTTTTTTTTTCTTTTTTTTTCTTTTCTTTCTCTTTCTTCTTCTCGACCACAAGTCCTTAGACTCTTATCTTAACCGAATTTCATATGGAATTCGTCAACGAGATTTTCGCCAATTATCAAGTGGGTGGTTCCACGGACATTTTGGTTTCGGTCAAGCTTGATCTAATTAATTTTTATCTCACAGCACTCTGCGGGAGGTCGATTGTCCAACTTGAATTTTTTACCATTTCTATGGGCAGATTGGATATATCTTACTCGCCGCCCCGTAACATAAATCAGATTAAATCCGAAACATCCGCGACCTTACTTTCCTCGCTAAAAACCTTTAGCATTTTTCGCTTAGTGTCCTTTTCATGATGGCTTCTTATCACCTAAATTTAATTCTCACCTTTCTTTTTTCTTCTTTCTTTCTAGCAAGCTAAATAGTGTCACAGTTCAAACCAAATCTATATATACTTTCTTGACTAAAGTGCAACTCAAACTTTTGTCTAGATTTCTCTTGATCAAAACTAGAAAATGTGACATTAAATTAACATGAAAATCGAAAAATCAAAATAAACTAATTGTAAATCACTGGAAAACGGACAGCTCTTCAACTGATCATTGTCTTGCTTATCCTATGCCTTCATTGTTTTGCGCTTTACAGCCATCCCCCCCACCATTTAGATAAGACAATACGCCACAGGTCACTTTGTAGTGAGGTTAATTAGTCCTTACGGCTGCCCGGCTTTTGTAGATGATATATTTAAGCAATTTTCAGAAACTAAACATTAATATACAGAAAACCGGGACATATCGTTCGAAATGTTATGGACGAGCATATAAAGAACTTCTGAAACTGAAAAAAAAATCATTGATTCGTTTTCTAAGGCTTATAAACCCATTGCATGTTATTTAAAGCCATAATATAATTTTAGATTGTAAGATTTTTGGGCGATAAGCAGCGTTTAGTAATAGATGTCATACAAATTAACCCATATTTGGTGGAGAAGATGTGGACTTAAGTGTCTCCAAAGAGAATTTGCGCGTAAGTGAATATAAAAAACAAAACAAAAAAACAATGGAAATTGAATCTCGGCTCTTCGATATTTATATATCTATTTATATTTATATAAATTTATAGCTATTATCCAATTACACCACCTGCACATCCACGCTTACAGCACCTGGTATTCCCAAATGGTCACAGATCTGGGATTAACTTCGGTGACCATAGGGGAACAGGTGTTTCAACGTGATGTGGCCGTAAGCCTGAAAGAAAAACAAATAAATAGAAATGAATTAGAAAATATAAGCCAGTTGAGGAAAGCAGGATTAACTGTTAACTGTAAGAAGATGAAAAGGACGATTATCAGTAAAAGCGGCAGTTCCATGTGTGAAGTATGCATATGGAACGTTAAAATAAACCAGAGCGGGATCTGAGTAATGTAGCAACAAACAACGGAAAAGGTGTCACAATCGAAAACCGCAGAATTATAACGAATGTAGTTTTCTAAAACTTGAGTAAAGTATTAAGAGATGGGAACAAATATCCTTAGAAACAAAGAAAAGAGGGCCAGCCGGTTATAAAATATATAATCTGCCTTATGGTAGTAAATGTTTCACAATATCCCCTCAAATCACATAGAGAGGTGAAACGACAAAGATATGCACCTAATGACGAATTCTGAGATTCCGATGGGCAAAGCACAAGAGAAATGAGGAAGTTCAAAATAAAATGAGAAACGACTACTAACAATCGAAAACAGATGACATTTGTGGGAACTATAATAAAGAGAACATGAAGAAATTAACTCACCCAGTGAGAAATCATAAATATGCCCTTTGTATTCCGTTGGACAGCCTTTTCCTAAGAGCCGCTACTATTTGGAACAGGCAACTTAGATATTGCTTCCCCGATTAATACTGTTATCTTCAAGCTTAGAGTTAACCGTTATTTTTCCTACATATCATTACAAATTGTACATTTTTATTTCTTCCTCTTACACTCATTCAACAAGTGCTATAATTAACGCTCTACATTGAGTGGTTCTTGGACCCTGGAACGAGTGAAAGATTATTAGTAAACAAAACACGAATTACCCAACCGAACGACTGACCGTGTGAATCCAGAGATATAGATCAAGCGGCCGCAAAAAAAGCAAGCAATTTGACGCATTCCTGCGGGTCTGCGTAAGTTTTCGTCACCCAACGTCTGTACTAACATTGAAATAAGTTCTTCCCCACAGACGGAAATAGCATTGCCAATGTTAACTAATCAGGTTGTCTGAGCTCATTTAATGAGTTCAATGCCGGTCTATGGTGAATGTGACACGCTGAATCAAAGATACTCATTTCAAAGCCAGTAAAGACCGTAAGATATAGTAATCTACCAAATTACGAGCACTGGTCATTTATTCAATCCCAAGAGGCTTTTCAAAAATGAAAATTACTATACATACATATATATATATATATATATATATATATATATATATATATATAATTCCAATAGTCAGTCAAATATAAACTTCATTGTTTGATTTATGAACTTTCATTCTTATACGGTATTGTACATTGACAAACAAGTTGATCCACTGAGTTCAGTTTTTGTTCCGAAATTAAGCGAGCAAAGACATTTTTAATGTCTGAATCTATAAAGGCAACATTGCTTCTAAATCTTTGGGATAATTTTGAACGTGAATTCTAAATTTTGTGGGTTTATATTTATTTTGTGTGATTATATATATGAAAGGTTCTTAATCAGGGGGTATTACCACGAGGTGTGAATTTCAGGGGCTTCTTTTACCTTTTTTCTCACAGTATATATATATATATATATATATATATATAGATAGATAGATAGATAATGTCTCAAACAAAAACGACAATAGTAAAAAAAAAGAAATATGGCCTAAAGGCAAAACTCCCTACATAGTTAGTAAAGTTCTCGAAGCCTAGATTGTCTAGACAAAGCAAAAAACAAAAACAAAACCCTTAACAACGTTAATTCCTCTGAAAGTATGGGCTTAGTCGTAATCGAGTTTCACGTCCTCTTCTGATTACTTGAACGTCTACACAAATGCACACACACACGCATATATATATATATATATATATATATATATATATATATATATATATATAACCAAAATTGACCAAATCTTGTAAAACCAAAATAAATTGTCTAAATGTTAGATTAACTTTTGAAGCGCTATATCTTACAAATGATTAAAGATATCTTACTGGAATTCACCGAAGTTTTATAACACTATTGGACTCAACTTTGAGCAATAAGAATGTATAATTACTTTCAAATCTTAACTGAAGAATCGTAATGAAATCGATCATACACAAATATGGTATGTTCATTAATAATTCATAGCTAAGGATTGGAAGCTTGTGAAGGATTAAAGGAAGTTCAAATATATATATCTTTCCAAAATCATTTTCCAACTTATTCAAGATGATCTTCGTCCTCTCTAACCATCTAAGTTTCTGTCCTGGAATAAAAATTTGCTTCACCATTTTCATTTTTCAAGTTTTTTTTCACTGCTCTTTGAACTATCAAAGCTGAAGTTCCTCTCTACGTCTTATGAATTGAGTTGGATCTTTTCTAATCGATATCTTTAAATCTAAGTTGAAATAATGATCTCTCTTCCTGTTGTGACATCTTGGTCCAGTTTCCCTCTCTACTGTTTCCTCTTTTTTAAACTTATTCACTATTCTCTTTATGGTTCTTGAATGAGCTTTAAAGATGGAAGCCAGAGTATTAATGTTAGTACCATTACTGAAGGCCTGAATGATTTTTCCTCACCTAGCTCAGTTGAGAACACAATAGGACTGACACAAAATGATTTTAAACTGTTCTTTTTCTAGGCGAATAACACAAAGTGTTTTTCAGTGTTTCTTACGACAAATGATGTCAAGATTGCTAAACGTCTTATCTGAAAACCTGGGGAAAATAGTGTCTGTGTGTGTTTGTGTGTGTGTGTGTGTGATGGTTTGTATATATATATATATATATATATATATATATATATATATATATATTGTACAGACTAATAAGAACACGAGGCTAAATGCCTCGTAATTAAAATTATTGTTTATTCAATTCCTTTCGGATTTCGTCATATAATTTCGGTGACTAAATGTATGGCTTTTGATGTTTTCTTCCAAAGTTGATTCATCTCTTGAGGTTATAAGAGACTCCCTTCTTCCTGTTTATCGGGTGGAGATCTTATATATCTACTTGTCATCAGGTTGTCCCACGTGTGCACATCGTGAACCCAGCTGCGTCGAACACCTGTTTATATGTCGGTCAGCCACTGTTATTCATTGATGACGAAAATCTACACCTTCCTAGCTTGAACGTTATCTTCCAGTCAATCCGTTTGACGCACACGAAAGAGGAGGGTGGAGCACAAAAATGAGAACTTGGCAGATCCATT
Organism: Acanthosepion pharaonis; assembly: GCA_903632075.3. Lineage (NCBI taxonomy): Eukaryota > Metazoa > Mollusca > Cephalopoda > Sepiida > Sepiidae > Acanthosepion > Acanthosepion pharaonis. The sequence continues at coordinate 1,082,615 of CAHIKZ030003303.1, read as the reverse complement.
CCCTGTATGATAGTATTGCTCCTTTTCTTGGTTAAATCGAATTCTTGTAAAGATAAATCTTAACAAGATTATGACATTTTCTGAAGCAATGTATAGTATTTATGAATTTCACTTAATGTTTGATTTAGATTGATTGATTTGTTTTTTACGTCTTATCTACTCTTTGAAGGTTATTTAAAATCAGATTATTTTCTTAGATTGTAATAATTCTTTTGAGATAATAATGAATTAAAGATACAAGTCCTACTAATTAATTCCTAGCTGGAGGGAAAATAGGTAGATTACTCATACGTACGTACGAAAACATGACTGGAATTGTACACTTAACAATTCAGTCAGTCAGTTCTATGCATCATGCACCCTTAGGCGAACTTTCGACACGTGACTGACGAGACAGATATTTTTTCCCGCAGTAGTTTGAATTTTTTTCTGCGGTGGACCAGTTGCCATCCAAGTCTATAGAACCCAGTCTGTTCTGCTATTTACCCATATTTGGGGGGAGAAGAGGAGGAATCATACCATTATCAAAGGTATTAGTACATAAGTGAATGTAATGGATTCGACTGGAATTCGAACTCGGCTCTCCGATTCCTCAGTCCGAGCCACTATCCATTATTCCACAGTGCCTCCTACTTAACAATTACAACAGTAAAAAAATGGGACATAGTTGCAAATGTAATACTTTTAAATTTAAAGTCGATGTACCAAAGTGGAAAGTAATATTTATTTTGAGTAATACGAAAATGTGGCACAAGGCCAAAGGGTGGGATGGGAAGACTGGTCTTCAATCAATCCTATTTTAAAATTAGCTAGACACGATTACTGATTTAAACATATCACAGTATTCTTTACCACAGAAAAAAAATCTTGCCATTCTTGCTACAGCAAGGTAGTGTATGTAGTCCTAACTAGTCTCCATATGTACCAAAGAGGAATGCTCATTAGAACAATAGAGGGAAGCTATGTTACACCGATGGAAATGTGACTGAAGCTGAAATGACGTGTCAGATCAAATAACATTGCAAATTCGTCTTTGTTATTATCAAGAACTAGCAGCATGGCCCGGCGTTGCCCGTGCTTGATTCAAAAATTGTACGACTCAGACAGCAATCGCTATCACTTGACTTAAAATATTCTTGCCTTTCCTTGCCTTTAAAGGAGTTCCATTTGCCGTGCTGATGTTGCTACATGCCTTACTTCTTGCCTATCTCACACTGCGAATTTTTTCTAAGCTCTATACTAAACATTAAATCTGTTACGAAAAAAGAACTAAACAATATGAACACAAAATGATCAGCTTTAAAAAAGGACTCGTAACTGGAAAAACCGAATGAAAAAGAATGTTAACAACAAATAATTTTTCACATCCAACCCAGTTCTGCGGAATCAGAATCAACGTTGAGTTTAAGCAAGCGAATGAGCCAATTGGAGTAAAGTGCCATGCAGATTTAATTTTTCCCACTTGTGACGAATGCAGCTATCGATATTTTTTGCATGCTAGCATGCTAGTTAACATTCGTATCAGTCAGCTGTTGGCTCTCACGCTGGCCAAAAGTATCTTCCTGCCTAATCGTGGCAGCCAGCTATAGGAGCTCACTCTGGCCAGTACAAAATGGCCGCTAACTACATGAAAAGTGCCGCAGAAGCATGAAAAAATCGATTATTTCCACTATCGATGGGAATTGGGAAATGCAAAGTCGGTCTTGGCCTTTTCGCTAACTTGGAGCATGTGCATGTAAATTTTGGTGCAAGATAGATAGAGATAAACTAGATACATAGCAGATCAGCATCAAAGCAGATGTAGCAACATTATTCAATGCATGGGCGAATGGTAATCTAATAAATGCGTAAGATAGATTGCAACGAGAAAAGTTGTCTCATCTTAGCCAGGAAGTATTACTGAAAATGAATGAAACAGATAAAACTTTGCTAAGGAGAAAGCACAATAAAAAAATAAGAGGATCAAACGAGAGAAAAAAAAAAAGATACGATTGCCGTTGCTTTTAAATTATTGAAGATCGTAGCTGACGGGAAAGTCAAAAACGGAAGTGAGCTACACAGGGGGAAAATAACAAGATAAGAAGCCATTAGACTAAGACTTACGCTTCCACTTAACAGTTACGAGAGTAAAATCTAGTGCGACGCTTAAATTCATAAAGTTGAAGTTACAAAGAGGAAAGTTCATTAGAACAATATGAAAATATTTATAGAAAATTGCACGCGGAATGTACCTCAGAGATATGAGGAAGTGTCTGAAATAACGGTACCAGATTAGGATCGATGATATTGTAGTAAATCAATTTATCCCAAGCAAAGCGATAAGGCAGTGGGGAGGAGGCTACTGGAAGTAAAAGGAAAGGCAAATACTTTAGAAGAAACAGGAAAACCCTATGACATCATAAATTTCAGAGTTCAGGCGCAGACGTTAGAAGCATAGCGTTGAAGCAAAATTTAGAAGTAACCGGAAACTCAATCCCAAACAGGAAACAATGAATAAAACTCTAATCCTGGACAAAAAAAAAGCAAGTCAATTTAGCATCGTTTTGTTTGATTTGTTTTGTTTTACAGCATATCAACATCAATGAGTTATTTAATGCAGGTAATTTAATTACTGCTAATATTTTTCTTTTTTAAAAATTGTAATGTTGGTAATATTTTTTTTTATTTAAAAAATGTATTGCTGTTAATATTTAAAAAAAAAAAAAATGTATCTGGTAAAAGTTTTTCCAAAGAATGTATTGCTGGTATTAAAACCTGTTTTATACTATACTTTCATAGTGATTTGACCCCTTTTGTGAGGTTAACTCTTTGATCAGAACTGGGACCCTGACTGCTGCTACCACTCCGGAACACAAGAAATTAACAGGTAGTTCCACGCTCCTTAAAAACCTTCTGATCAAAGGCCTTGCTGCCGGTTGTAGTTTATCGTTTTACCCAGGACGCGGATATAGTTTATCGTCATACTCAGGACGGGTCAATCTACTTGACCTGATGTGCTAGCGCTATTAAATAAACAGAGGAATGTTAGAAATATAACCGTGCAAGATGTAATCGGGTAAACATATATTCTTAGTTATACTCCTGGAGGTAAATTGATTTTGTTTTTTATGTATTATCAACCTTTGTGAGTTATTTTAAAGCCGAAACGTATTTTTGGATGGTATAATTTATTTCGTGGGAGATATCAATTATTTTCTGATACAAATTTTACTATTTAACCGATAGCTGGGAGGAGAATAGGTGGAGTCATACCTTTCCCAAGGCTGTTTGCACGTAAGTGAAATAACAAACCCTAACTAGAATTCAAATTCGGATCTCCTATCCCTCATTCCGTGTCTTTATCAATTACACCACACGCTCATCCAAATTTACAGCACCTGGTATTCCCGAACAGTCACTCATCTAGCCATGACCAGGTTCAACCTTGCTTAACTTCGGTGATCAGATGAGAACTACTGTTTGGAGGGTGGGGTAAAACTTACGAGTTCATTTCTTGCCCCTGTTAAAATAAAAACATATTAGAATAAATATCTAAAAATATGTTACTCATTAGTATTTGAAGCTGTAAATACAAGGTAATTGTAAAGATGGCTTTTTAAAATGACCATTCCAGGTATTTACATTATATATATATATATATATATATATATATATATATATATATATATATATATAAATGTAAAAGAGAAGATAAACTGCAAACATTTTTGGTTGAAATATGGATTTATTTATTTCAAAATATATATACTCTATTTTCCATAATTCTGTTACACGTGATTTTTGGTCTCGCTACATTCTTCAAGCAAAAGAGTAAATATTTCCATGTATTATTAAAATGAATTTTTTGTGTCGTAGTGATTCAAATGTCTTTCTTAGACTTAGACTAAGAGTTTTATATATATATTATATATATATATATATATATATATATATATATATATATATATATATATATATATATTGCATATAGTTCTCTTGTTAATATTTCATTATTTCGCGTGGTATGACGTCACAGAACTGCATTATGAATTTACGATTTGCAAAATTCATAAATTCGTAAATTCATAATGCAACTAATGGAACGGAAGAGTAAAAATGTATATATATATTTCTCTCTTCCATTCCATTCGTTAACTTAAATTAATTTACACGCTTTTTAAATTATCTATTCCCAGAAAAGTAAACTTGATAAGTCCTGGGACGAAAACCTAATAAATTTTGTCTTTTCCTATCTATTATATATACCCTGTTACGACATTCACCCAGGGTGGGTTGAGCCGGTTCCAATATTGGAGTTTCATGGGAATTTGGAATTCACAAGCGGTCCCCAACCCGCATGTATAGCGCATGAGATTTTGATTATAGTGGTGAAGGTTTTGTGCTGGACCATCCACAGTTTTTGAAGGGCCGAATACAGAGACCTGGTGCACTACGTGCCACAAGGTCCCCAAACGACCCTCCGCAGTTTTTGAATTCAGGGTTTAGTTCTTCTAGACCAGTTGCCATCCAAGGCTATAGAACCCTGTCTGTCCTGCTTTTTTACCCATAATTTGGAAGGAGAAGAATAGGTTTCACACGTTTCCCACGTAAGTGAATGTAATTGATTCGACTAGAATTCGAACTCGGCTCTCTCTATTTTATATATATATATATAACTTATACCTTATGGAAGATCTTGACGCCGTCAGAAATACCAGCTCTCCAGCTAGAGTATCCAGACCAATATTGCACTTGTATATTGACTCTTCAAGAAAATCTTTGTAATGAAGTTTTGCCTTGTGATGCGATTCCCTCCCCACTCCCACCATTTCCAGTTCTTGGAATTCTGAGCCATTACAAAAATATGCGGATCTGAATGAGGTCCGGAAGGGATCCCTGAATTGACATGAGATGCTAACCTGGCCATGTGTTCAATGTAATCGGATATAGTTGTCCAGGACGGGTCTGCTCAGTCACCAGAAATCATATCAACACCAACATTCAATTACAGATGAGGATTTCGCAATAGCATGCTTTGAATGCCCGACCTGCTCTAGTCCATGGAAGTCACAATGGAAGTGATAATACTCAAAGTCAACGTCTACCACCAGGAGATGATTTGATATGCAACATATGTAACAAGAAATGCAGATCGATGGCTGAATTCGCACAAACAATGAATGCAGTGTTATGGTGGGGGAGTTTAACGGATGGATTTGTGAGTCATGAGCCACTATATTATATATATATATATATATATATATATATATATATATATATATATATACTTGTGTGTGTCATTCGCAGACAGTACTGTTTCGATGTTTTTTTTCAGTGCGACTAGACAACCGAATGCCTCAAGTCAGCGAAATCTAGCTCATTGTTTTTTCGAAACGTAAACAAAGGCCGATCAGCCATAGTGCTCCATTCATTTTACTGAAGAGCTACACATTTAGGCAGGTGACCGTTGTTTTTAGAATTAGCTTGTCATTTAACAGTGCTAATTTGGAAATACATTTTCAAGAGCTAAATATATATATATATATATATATATATATATATATATATATGTAGCTCCTGTATATATATATATATATATATATATATATATATATATAATAATCGACGCTCCCGTCGAGATTCGACGTATGAGGGTCAAGCAGATCAGTTTCCAGGAAACCGACAGCCCGACACCGGCACATGAGATTTGATTATAGTGGTGAAGGCCTCGTGCAGAACCATCCACACTTTTTGAAGGGCCGAATACAGAGACCTGGTGCACCGAATGCCACAAGGTTCCCAAATGACCCTCCGCAGGTTTTGAATTCAGAGTTGTCCTTCTTCTAGACCAGTAGCCATCCAAGACTATAGAACCCAGTCTGTCCTGCTATTTTACCCATAGCTGGAATGAGAAGAAGAGGATTCATACCTTTCCCAAGGGTATTAGCACGTAAGTGAATGTAATGGATTCGACTGGAATTCGAACTCGGCTCTGCGATTCCTCAATCCAAGCCGCTATATATATATATATATATATATATATATATATATATATATATATATATAGAGAGAGAGAATGTATTTTCTATTGAGCACTGTTGAATGGCAAGCTAATTTTGAAAACATATGTATGCATGTAGATAGATAGATAACTTAGTTTCAATGTCACCATTTTCCACTTTAACTTCCTTATACAACAATGTTTCTTTTCTAATTTAACCATCAACTCACACTAGCTTTTTTTAATAACTTCAGCGTGTCTTTTATGTATCATTACTTTAATTTAGTCTTTTCTCTATTTTTGACTTATTTATAATGCGGTATCGTATGCAAATTAGATAGACAAGTATATATATATATATATATATATATATATATATATATATATATATATATATATATATATATATATATATATATATATATATATATATATATATATATATATATATGGTGGACTGACCAAATTTATTCTCACGCCTACATAATATAATTTTATAATTTTCTATTTTAGATGTTTGATACGAAAATGATGGTCTTCAGACAGACGTTCTTGATGTGTGGAAGCGTCAATGATTAAAATGAATCCTGTACATGTCTTTTGTATTACTTTATTACTTGTTCTTCTATTGTTCTCATTACTCTCTCGTAGGGGATGACAATACTTTCGGACCGACCGCCTTGTATGTAATTTAAGTGGATACACATTTTATTTTCCATTGTTAGAACACTTTTTAAATGTTGTAGTAAATAGTAATTCCTCTTCAGTTTTTACTTGAAGATGCAGGTAGTTTGCACGAACATATATCAAGTATGAAAACTTATAATGCATTTAAAATAGATACAGACGGAAAATGAGATTTGCTTCAACACCTAGGCACATTTTTCTCTTTTTCTTTAAAAAAAATATTACAATGTAAAGGATATGCCGTTTTCATAGAAGACAGATAAAGTTTAAACGATTTTTATCAACGTAAAATTTAATTTCCTTGCAAAAATAACGGAATTTAAGTATAGAGGAAAGTTAGTGTACAACCGAAGCCATTTTTCCCCGCTCCCCGAAAATATATTATAGAAAAGGAAATAATGATAGAGTTGGATTCCACTTGAATGGAGAATGGTTGGCAAGGAATTGCCGATTGCTAGAAACATTTCTGCAAGATGGAAATCAAATTTTTAAATCCGATTTACCTCTTAATGCCAGTCCGCTTCAAAAGAAAAACATTTGCGGCTAAATTCAGCATAATCCAACTATATATATATATATATGTATGTAAATACACACACACACACATATATATATATATATATCAAGAATTAAATAAACAATAATTTTAAGTACGAGATATTATATCTCGTATTCTTATTAGTCTAAACAATTATAATATATATATATATATATATATATATATATATATATATATATATATATATATATATGTGTGTGTGTGTCTGTATGTATATATTTATGCATGTGTTGGATTATGTTGAAACCAACTAGCTCTATACACTTTATAAATGAATTTAGTAAGTTGGTGACGCTTGTCATGGAGTTATGAAGATTATATAGCTATGGTTCAGATAGACATTAAACTGGTTGCTAAAGATGGCCGACTTGAATTACTTAATAATCCAATTTTCCAGGCAGTAAATGTAGAGTTATCCTTGCCTTTAGAAATCCTAGACTATATTCCAAAATATATTTGAAATTTACTTAGAACTCCCATCTTCACTATTGCTGAAATATTATCAAGATGGCCACTAATTTTCATAAATTTTAATCGTGGTAAATTATGATAGTTCGTGTACCATCAACACATTTTAAAACAGCCCTGATGTAAGGATCAGCCAATCGTACGTAATTTTCCATGTGGCTTCATTTCTAGAGCAGTTACAAGGCCTGGCTTACATTTAGGATTTGGATTTGTGTTGTGCAGAAGAGGAGCTTGAAAGCTGTCTAGAATATTAATGTTTTCAAAACACTTAAAACCTTCTTCTGCTAGAAGAACACCAGTGGCACCTGGAGGTGGAACTACTCTATGACTCAGTTACTTTCGAGTCTCAGTTCCTGGGTCTAGAATGAATATTAAATGGTGTTTTGTTTTTGATTAGTTTTAATGTCACTATTTTCCCCTTTAACTTCCTTATACAACAATGTTTTTCTAATTTTACCATAAACTTTTTTAATATCTTTAGTGTGTCCTTCCTGTGTCATTACTTTAATTTAGTCTTTTCTCTATTTTTGACTTATTTATAATGCGGTATAGTATGCATATTAGATAGACAAGTATAAACAGAGAATAACTGGTGAACATAAGTGTGGCTATGCCTAACAAACCCAGTTGCTATTCAGAGTACGTAGAACTGTAATACGACTACTAATACGCAGAGAGATAGCCAAAACATAATATATAATGTTTGTAAAATCAAAACCTGGGTTAAAAATATGACAGCCTCTATATCTAAGAGAATGGCATTAGCAAGTGATGCTCCAAGATCAGTGTAACAACATCATAATCTTGCTTTATTTTCAAAATTTAAAAGATCGTTTGAAAAGTATTATACTAGGAAATAATAAACTAAGCTGCACTGTCAATTTATATTTTCCTTAAAAAAATGCAATTAATAATTTCTTTTTTAGCTATATTTCTTAAAATGTTATTTAAATAAAAAAGAAATGCACACTGATAACTTATTTGTCATAACGGTGTTATGGCAAATAATCCCCGTAGAAATTTAAATCCGGTTCATTACAAAAAATGTTTAGTTTTTTCACTGAAATAAAAATATCGCTAAAAATAAATTGGGACAAAATTAGGAAAAAAAAATGTTTATGAGTTATGAATGGTTTTATTGAATTCATTGCAAAAATTTATTTCGGTAAAAAAAAATAAACTAAAAATATAGCTTTTAATTCTTCTTAACCTAAACTGGTATTTGAATACAGCGATATTGCATGTTTTAATTAGTAAATAATAATTTGTTTTAACGTAAAATTTATAAAGCATGTTATTTCTTATGATATAATTACATGTGTAATATTTTATGTTAATCTTTTCCAGTATTTCAAAGAAATATTAAACTTCATTTAGTGAATTCGATCGTCCTTCGGATCTGCCTAATTTCGACTTTGTGCCACATATTTGCTAGGCCTAGTAAATTCCTACCGGCTACAAACATAGCCGGTGTAACGAACATTTTTTTCACTCCTAAATAAAAGTTCTAACAATCAACACGGACATTACCAGACAGAAATAAAAATATCCGGTGAGACGCACACACCACATACATTATCAACAGACACCTAGAGTTAAGGCACACATTCATATATGAATTACTCACACGAACGCAGCGCTGACGCTGACACGTGATGTCTACATAGCCAATGAAAAACAAGCAACACAAAAATAAAACAAAAGTAGAAGTTTGTTTTCTATTCGATATATCATTTCTGATGTTTAAATAAATGCGAAATATTTTAAATTCATAAACGTTTCCAATTTGTTTCTTACCCTATCATATATAGTCGTTCACACACAAGCCCACATATGTATTATATATAACAGAGCTTGTAACTGACAATAAAATCTTTACGATCTACAAATATTGTTAATACAGTATTCACTGGCAGAAAAATATTCTTCCAATCCAAATATATGTTTAGACTTTAAACAACCTCTTACATATGCTTCCAGGTGTACCTGTCATATATTGATAAGGCATTATGTATGAAGATGAAAACAACATTTCCATTTATATATATATATATATATATATATATATATATATATATATATATATATATATATATATATATATATATATATATATATATATATATATATATATATATATATATATATATATATATATATATATATATATATATATATATATATGTGCATGAGGGGTTAGGAGGTTCGATTTCCGACTATGAGTTACGAGTTCGATTTGCCTGGATGGCGACTTCCTGATCAAGGTCGCTCTCAGCGTGCAGAACCTGTGGAAAGTGCCTGAAAACCATACTACATGTTGAACCAAGCCTTGGGAGTGAAAGTGAGTAGACAGAAGTCTTGTGAGCCGTCGATAGTCATCGTGACCGAGGGCTTGAACGTGCTGGCCTTTGTTCATCACGCTTGATAACAAGCTCTCTCCCCCAAAATGTAACTAAGCTCTGTTCAGCATACTTCACGCACACATTATATATATATATAGAGAGAGAGAGAGAGAGAGGAGATATATAAATAACTAAAACTGTATGGATAAATAAATAAAAAGAAATGAAGAGTATTTCTGGAGGATAACCCGTTCAAAAGATACAATCTTTTAAATAAAGTGCCTCGTATCAAGACGGAGCATAAAAAAAGCAACAAATAAAATGAAATCTGTTTATATTTCTGAGATGAGGTATTATGTACAGTATTTACATTAGTCAGACTATTGTCCTCATCTTTGTCGCCATATTTGTCACAACGTTTCGGCCGTTGTACGCTCCGGCCTTCTTCAGGTGGTTGGAATTTGTAGACTGTTCTAGTTAGTTCTAGTTGTAGACTGTTCTAGTTCCATCCATTAAACATGGCATGTGGAACTAAAACAGTCTACAAAAGTGATCGAAATAAAGGGTTCAGTTTGAAATTCCAACCACCTGAAGAAGGCCGGAGCGTACAACGGCCGAAACGTTGTGACAAATATGGCGACAAAGATGAGGACAATAGTCCCTCTAATGTAAATACTGTATAAAATGAAATCTTCATTTATCTGCCCCAACTGGGAAACATTATCCCTTTTAAGTGGACTTGATAAGCCCTTGGACTTTCAAGCCCCTCTCCCACAGACGAAACGTCCGAGTTTCTCGCTGCTCCATCGCTATCTCCATGTGATGTAGTCTGACGAGCTACATTCCTTACTTCCACCACCCCTGACCTTTACAACTTGGATCCGACATGCCACGTGCATTCGTATTCTTATAGTAAGAATTAAATTCGTTTGGACAGCTTCTTCCCAAGACTTGTGGAAGAGACTCTCGGCAAGGTGTTTTCCCAATCACTGCAATATTGCCCTCTTTATGTCTGGGAGTAACCGTTAGGTTTCCTAAATACCCGATAAACTTTACTACTTACGCTTAAACAACCCCACCCAGTAAGCCTCTGCCATGGCTGACCTTTGCGCCTAGTATTAGGTGTACATTAGGACGAAAAAAAGTAAGCCACTGATTAGGAGATTAGACGTTTTGAGGAGCCTGCAAACAACTTTGAATTGCTGGTATTCCTTGGTAAACCCTGACCTGGAGTGTCAACGCCTGTTAGGGGTCCATGGGTAAATAGGAACCCCAATGGAAAATCACAAGACTAAATACACTTTATAGCAGATATAGCGGTGATATGTTTTATAGTAAAAATAACCAACAATATTTTAAAAAAAATTACGAATAATAAATTTTATAAACAATAACCAATACATTTTTTATAGCAAATTGGCCATCAATATATTTTATAGTAAAATTGAAGACCTTGCATACATTGTCATTTATTTTTTTAAATAAAAAAATAAATTTATTACGATTACTTTCATGTCTTGTAAGGAGAAAAATTTTTTACTCCTCGTTTGATTTTGTAAGATCATTTGGTTATAAAAATGCAGCTATGTTTAATATTTAATCATAAAATAATGCCATTCCCTTTGACTCAATTAGAAAGTTTGAATTTTCATATTTAGATTCCGGCATTAAATAACCCATATAGGTGTTGATATGCTGCTGATAAAAAAACAAAAACAAAAAAACCAAACAAATAAAACCAACCATAAAAATGTAACATTCTGTAGTTTAAATAAGTTTGTATTGCTACATCACTTGTAGAAATAAGGATACCGCAGGTTCAATTCTCCGTCCTTGCTTTCTGAACACGTCACGTCTTTCCTTCTGCCCTTTTCACTGCCTCAGCCAGCTTTTATCAGGCCAACACGACGGTCGACCAACCAATCAGCGTTCTTCGCTTTTATTCTCAGTTACCCAGGCATATAGCCTCCTCCAGTTCGACCAATCAGCACACGACTTGCTATTGATGGAAGCGTGCCCAACTGTACAAAAAAAAAAAACTCGTTACCGCATATACTGGAGAGTAATGCCATTTTCGCAGGGCAAACTTGACGATGTCACGTGCCGCCCATTAAGATAAGACCCTTATTTTCCTATGCAACAGATGCAAGCCACTCTGGCTTGCTTGCTTCTACGGGGCTGTCCACCACGCATTCATAATATATAATGTTACTAACAGTTAGTCGTCATCCTTAGAACTAGATTCTGCATAGAAGACAGAGAATATAAAGAAATTCTAGAATATGCGCTACTTACAAAGTGCCAAAACATTCATTTATAAAATATTTCTTCCAAATGGGTCCGTTTAAAAAAGTGTCTCTTTGGAATAGACAAAATATTTAATCAAAATCACGTAGGTCAATTGTGCTTTTTTCGTAAACGGGCAAAAAATTGTTACGATATGGCAAGTTTAATTTTTGACCAAACAAACGTTTTTACACTTGAGCTTTTTACTTATTTGAAGAAGAGTTCTTATTTCAAGTCACATGTAAAACCGGTTATTATAGACATAATTTATAAATAAAAAAACAATTATCTGGAAAATTGCAAAATGCATATATTGCGATTCTTTGATCATGCGGAAAAATTAGTCACAAAATGGAACTGTAGACTTGTCTGAAAGTTGACAGAACGGAGTAGAAACTACTCTAAAAAAGACAATTCCGTCGAAGATTATGAAAGTCATTTATAGCAGTTCTTTGATCAGACAATAATATTATAAAGTTGTCTGAAATTTGTCCAAATATATTGGACCTATACTCTAAAAAATTCAATTTTCTTTGGAAATTACAAATTGCCAATGTAGCAATTCTTTCGCCAGATCGAGGTAGATTTCTGGAAAAAAAAATTATTAAGTTATCGGAAATTTATCCAAATATAGTGAACCTATACTCAAAGGAAATTCAATTTCCTTCTGAAATTACACAAAAGCTGATGTGGCAATTCTTTCGTCCGACAGAGATAAATTTCTGGAAAAAAAGATTATCAAAATAGAGTGGAACACTACGCTAAAAATTCACTTCACACTAAAATTACCAAAGGCATACATATATATACAAAAACTTTTGATCAGAGAAAAATTTCCCAGAAAATTAGAATTATGAAGTTGTCCAAAATTTGTCTGAATATAGCAGAAGACTCGAAAACAAGTTCAGTTTCCCTCGAGTTTTACAAAAAATCCTTATATAACAATTTCTTTGATCAGATAGAGAAAACTTATCGGAAAAATAGTTATGAATTTTGTCAGAACATAAAGGAACAAAACGATAAAAAGTATTCAATTCTCTCAAAAGACTAGAAAAGTTATATACAAAAATACTTTTACAAAATTTGGGGCGAGTTCCTTAAACCAAAACAAGGAAGAATGGCCATATAAACATACTCTTCGTTTTTGAGTTATTAAGTTTAACGTAAGTTTACGGTGAAGGGCGATGTGTTGCCATATAGAGTAGGTTACATTTGTCATTCGTGTACATTTGTGGCTAGAATTTCTTCAACATTTATCGTGTGTAGTAGTGAGTTAACTGAGAAGTGCTCCGTTTAACAATGACAGTACATTCATATCATGAGTAGGCAAATATGATTATTACATAAAGCCGCGCGAATGGTAATGGATACGAGGCTGCACGACTGTATCAGAATGCGTTTCCAGACCAAAGGCAACGATCCATCCAAACTTTATCGCTGTTTATCTTCGTGTTGCTGAGACAGGATCCATAACCTCACAAGTTATGGATCGCGGGAGACCGATTGTGCATTTAACAGTGTCTACCGTAAACATTATTCTTAATACCTCAAAAACGAAGAATTTGCGGATATATCTTTATATGAACTTTTGTCATTGTATTGGCTTGAGGAATCCGTCCCCAAAGTTTGTAAAATGATTTTTGATACACTATTTATAGTAATTAGGGTTTGGAGCATTTTACACTGACAGAGCATATAGACAGCCAGAGTGATAGGGGAAATCAGCAAGTTGCCTACCTGACGAACTTTGGGAATGGATGCCTGAATGAAATCCCAGTAAATACTGGTTAATTTTAGTCACAGCTGAATAGAAAACTAGAGGCAACAGAAATATGGTTCTCAAAAACAATACTTATACTTTAGGCCTAGAAAGAGGCAGTTGAAATTCGTAGGGCACATAATGAGTAAAGAGGGCTTGGAAATTTTGATATTACACAGGGCAGATTAAAGGCACAAGAGGGACAGAGAAAACAACGCATAAATTGCCCAGTTAGCTTGAGTAAATGGATGGCGTAACAAGATTTAGAAGCGATAATAAAAAAAAAAAATTATTAAAGAGCTACAAAAGCCAGTACATTTTTGAGAGCCACGACAGCCAACGTACTGAATGGATAAGACTCACAAAAGAAGACGACTGTTATAAACTATCCTTCTGTTTGAGTTAAATTCTGTTTTAATCTCATTTAAATGAAGTCCAGCTTGTGCTACGGGAGATTTTAATTTCAGAAATAAGCGTATTTATTCGAAATAGCGAAAAGGGTAGATCATCTGCAAATGTCTTTATATCTATTTTCTACCCTGACAGAGACCAAGGAATGTAGTTCCTCTCTGGGTGTCCACCCAATTAAACGAAGCTATTCAAAGTAAAATATCTATATCTAAGTGAGCAATTACGAAATTTGGTTTGCTAACTCGTACTAAACAATTTTCATGTCGGAATCTATCTTACATATTTATAAGTCTAATATTTATCCTTACTTTGAATATTGCTACCAGATCTGTTTTGGTACTCCTGTTATGTATTTAGAGATTCTTGATAAAATACAAAGAAGAATCTGCAATATTATTGGTCGTGACCTGTCATCTCAGCCTTTTTCCCGCCGCCATAACGTTGCTTACCTATGACTTTTTTATATAAACAATTTCATGTTGATACTTCTGATGGACTATCCTATATAGTACCCAGCGTTTCCGATATAGTACCCAGACTTTATGAATTTATGTGCAATATTGAATTGGTTGAACGTCTTACATTTGAAATATCTAGATCTAACCATGATAAATTCACTTCCTTTTTTCAATTCTCAATTATGGAACTCAGTCCCGGATTATTTCCCAGTCAATTTTGAGCCTCAAAAATGTAAATGCAATGTCAATCGTCATCTTCTGATTTCTTAATTCATTTTTGTCTTCTCATCCTAATAGTAGTGTTTCTCATATAACACTCAGTAACCCCTCGTGTCTTGGTGGTTTTACTGCCTTGTTTGGAATGAAATGATTAAAAAGAACTCCTCTTTGATATCAATCATCTTGTATGCCAGCGAATGCTGGATAACCTGTTCACAGATGAATAGAAAACTGGAGATAACAAAAACGTCATTCTACAAAAGAATGCATACACTTAACATGAGGGAAAGTTGAAATTCGTAAGACATATAATGAGGAAAGAAGGCTTGGAAAATCTGATACTCACAGGATACATAGATGGCAAGAAGGGCAGAGAAAAATAACTAATAAATTACCAGGCGAACTTGAGGAAAGGAATGGCGGAACAAGGTTTAAGAGAAATAAGAAAAAGAGCTGTGAAGGGCAGGAAATTGTGGAGAGCCATGATCTCCGACGTCCTGAACAGACACGGCGCACAGAAGATTGTAAGATAAACCTCTGTTTGACGGGAATTCTTGAATTCTGTTTTAATTTCCTTTATATGGTGTCCAGTTTGAACTCCATCAGATTTCAATATAAAAAATAATTATACTTGTTCAAAATCGCGGGATTCAATTACTAGGTAATGTGCAAAGGTCTTTTGTATCTATTCTTTACGATGACTGACGGCAATTAGCGAAGTTCGATCCTGGGTGCCCAACCAACTAAACGAAGCTATTCTTAGTAAAATATCTGCAACTATAAGGTATACAGAAATGTACTTAGGTCTTCATGTCGAATAATTTTTCTATTGTCTGCGCACATACCCCTCGCCGAATAAATATATGCGAATTACCAGCTTATTCACTCTTCATTAATTTAGTGCAAGAGCGCCATAGAATCCTTAAGGCTTGGAATTTAATTAATCATCATTTAAAATCTTTTCATTTTTAGACACGACCACTCATTAACGAAGAATGAAGTTCTCTTTTTCTTTTGGCAGTGATTGGATTAAAGTTTTGAATTTTGAAATGTCTGAACTTCTTTTAATTTATTAAGATCCTCACAACAATAATCCTTCTCTTCAGGACATAATATCTAATAGTTCAACTGGAAGAAATAATGGTGTAGTAGTGTTACTTTTGTGACGTATGGTGGCCGTTAATAATTAAATTATAACTCAAGTCTCCAATGTTAAGATAAAACAGTATTTAATTACAACCGCAAATAAATAATTAACAAGAACAAAGAAGTAAAAGTCAACCAAAGATAATTAACCATTTCAGTGATTACCTTGTCTGTAGCGCGGCTCGGCTTAACGTCTGGTAAATCCTAAAACAAAAACCCAAATCATCAACGCACAATAATTCACACTAATTCGACTGGATAGTTCCACTCAATAATCACCGCAGTCAGTAGCCTGACATCGCTATTATTCACCTGGAGGAAAACATATATATATTCACAAGTAGAGAGCCACGCTCTATGTCGGTATAGTTACTAATAGCTGGGTGTTAATAAAATAAAATAAAATCTACAAATATTCATTCTTTTTCTATCAGGACTTGGTAACTAAAACATTGTATCTTATCTGGCACACAAGTGGATTTTCTTGCAAACATAAAGTTGATATGAACATTTAGCTGTCAAAGTTGATGTTTGCTTGGATATGGGGAGGTGAATCACAAACAGAATGTAAAAAGAATGCCAGGCCCTTCACTCCTGAATCCGGGTGATAAAGAAAATTTTATATTTTTTTTATACGAAAGCACCACTCTTTCTTTAATTTTCAATTATTTTTTCTCTTTTTTTAGAGTGTTATGGGGTCCACCCTTTTCAGATATAATGAACTCGTCCTGCTGCCATAAAATAGCCACAGTCAGGCAGAGAAGATGAGTCGTACAGGAGTCGTACATGAGTCGCACCAGAGTAGTCTGTGAGTGTCGGTAGTCGGATAGAGTAAAGTAACCTCTTGTAGAAGTCAGTTACAAGCACGTAGAGTCTAAGGAAGTCCTACTTCGAGACTGTATATATCTATCTGTATTTGCTACTAACCGTGTTCCTGGATTTTACTAACAGCATTATCTTTTGTATTTTGTGTAAACACATTTAATTTCTTAGCTTAGATACTTGCTTTTGTCATTTATTGGATACCTATTTTTCACGCGGGATCCACAACATAAAGCAAAACTTCATTGCAGTATGTGGATAGTGAAAAGGTTGGCGACTCAAAAAAACACCGACAAGCCGAGTTCGAATTCTAATCGAGTTCCTCACGTTTTTTTGTTTTTTTTCGCACAACTTCTGTGGGGGAAAGCTATGCATTTATCTCTTCTACCCACCCGAGTCAATAGACTTTCTTGCCTTCTGGCGGCGACCAGTTTAAGAAAAAAAAATCACTGAATTCAGAACACAGCCTGAGGCCGGGTGGATTCTGACAGACTGTTTACTTAGATACATCATTGCTCTTTTGACTACAGTACATTGCTAGACGTGAGACATGTCAAAAATGTATTATCTGCAAACGTATCCAACCAACCCTTTTCTAAGCTCCAATTATTGTGAGGTATTTCATATGGAGAAAAATAATTTTTAGCCTTCTGTTAATACAGCGAGATATTTGAAAACCCCTAAGAACGTTATTTTTAATCATTTCACTCCAAGCAAGAAAGTGTTTACTGTGAGTGATAGAAAGGAAAAATAAAAGAATATTTTTCAAATATATAGATATTGGTTGATACTGCATTTAAATTTAAAAGGATCGTAGATGACAGAAAAGCAGGAAGCCAGAAGACAGTTCCACCAGCCAATCTAGTACAACGCTTAAATTAGTGTAGTCGATGATCGAAATAGGAAAGTCCATCAAAACAATTACCATGGAAATATTTGTAGAGTGTCACATGGAAGCTACGTTACGGCGGTTGGAAAGTCACCGAAACCGAGATGCCAGGTCGGAACCGATAACGTTGCTGATTCTTCTTTTGGTTTATGCCAGGAATTTCGAGCTACGTAGCAGAAGCACCAGACCAAATGTGGCAGCAATATTCAGTGCATGTCTACGGGTATATGCATTTACCAGCGGCTACATCGACGTGATTATCTCCAACATGCATGGATATTCTCAAAAACGAACTATACGGCTTTGATATTTAAAAACTGATCCATTGTCAAAACGATTTAATCGAACAAATGTAACGTATATTCATTATGCAATTAATCCATCCTTTCACTGAAACTTTTCGCATCATGTTTCGGTTTGAAGATCATCCCGACATACAACACTGTACAGCCCTTGTAGTTCGGTAAAAAAAAATCAATACTGCACATCTAGTTGGGTAAAAAAATCAATACAGCATTTGTAGTTGAGTAAAAAAAAAACAATACTGTACATCTAGTTGGGTAAAAACAATACATCACTTGTAGTTGGGTAAAAATAAAAAAATAATTCACTTGTAGTTGAGTTAAAAAAAAACAGTACAACCCTTGTAGTTAGGTAAAAAAATCAATACAGCATTTGTAGTTGAGTAAAAAAAAAACAATACTGCACATCTAGTTGGGTAAAAATACAATACAGCACTTGTAGTTGGGTAAAAAAAAAACAATAGAACATTTGTAGTCGGGTAAAGAAATAAACAATGCAGCACTTGTAGTCGGATAAAAAAAGACAATACTGCTCTTGTAGTTGAGTAAATAAAACAATGCTGCTCTTGTAGTTGAGTTAAAAACAAAAGAAAAAATTTAAAATCTAATAAAAATATTTCCTACTGCTATCTTATTAAATTTTCCGTTCCCTGTTAAAGCACTTTGCAGATATTTAAATTTTCGTACTTGATTGATTTGGGCATATCCAATACGGAATTCGTACTCAGGGCTGTTCCTCTTGCTAACAAGCATATACGAGGCTGGGTTGAAAATTTCGTAGGCTGTCTATTAAAAAATGGTGCTAAATGTATAATATATTCCATGCATCAATTTCAAATCTTATCAGTAATAACTGCAGTGTTCCTTTGCAGATAAAGTGACATCTGGGTGTTCAAATAAGTCAACAACTGCAGATATGACGACATTATCAATGCGATATTGGCTCCCGGCCAAATGATTTTTCATGTTTGAGAACAGATGCTACTCAAATCAGGAGAATATGTAGGTTAATATACTAGTCAACTGCTACAGTCACACACAGAAGCCATAGAAACCAAGGATTGGTGTGCTGGAGAATTGTTCTGATGAAACAAAATTTTTTTGTTAGTTTTCCGCCACCTTTGGTCTTCATAGCTTTTCGTAACTACAGCAAATTGTATTTTGGGCCTTTTTGAAGATAGCCAATAAACACGATGCAAATTTGTATCTTTAAGACTTTGGTCATCACCATTTTGGCCTTTTCTGGATTAGGTGAGGGGAGTGGTTTCCACTGTATGTTTTTTCTCTTTGTCTTTCCGCCAAATTGATGAACTAAACACTCGTCCTGAGTTAAGAATCATTCAAGCAAACCAACAGGATCGGCCTTAAGCAATGTCAGATTTTCTCGTGATGTACGAAACTTGGTGCGCTTTTGATTAGGTGTCAGAAGATTTGACAACTACCAAGAAGAATACCATCGTCATGCCATGGTCATTGTGCAGAAATGCCTCAACTCTCTCAAGGGATATGCTAATAGCATTGGCAGTTGGATTTGTCATCAATATCCTGTGATCTATCGTCATATGTTGAACAGGATCAATGTTTTTCTCGTTGGAAGCTTTTGTAGGACGTCCATCTTCAAAACTCTCCATTCCACTTGTATACCGTATTTTCCGGACTATAACCCGCGGTTTTTTCTCGAAATATGTAGAGTGCGGGTTATATAACGGTGCGGGTTATATATAAATTGTGTCTTCGATTCGTTAGTAACAATGACATATTTAAAAAGAGGTGCGGGTTATAGGACGCGTCCTGGGTAAGACAATAAACTACGTCCAACAGCAAGGCCTCTGATCAGGAGGTTTTGAGGAGCGTGAAACCAACTCTTAATTGCTGGTGTTCCCAGGTCAAGCCTGATCCGGGGTGGTAGCACCTGTTAGGGTCCCATTTATGTGCAAATAGTTGACACTCAGACTACATCCGCATCCTAGGTATGGCGATAAACTACATCCGCGTTCTGGGTATGACGATAAACTACGTCCAACAGCAAGGCTTCTGATAATAGGTTTTTGAAAAAAATAATGTTGCCAGTTGTACGTTTTTGAAAAAAAAATAATGTTGCCAGCTGTACCTTTTTTAAACGTTTTTTTTTTTTGTTTTTTTGGAAGAATAGTGTTTTTTGACAATACAAAAAATATTATCAGGGGGAAAAGAAGTTGTCGGCATTAAATGACCCATTGAGGTTGATATGCCGTAAAACAAAACAAACAAACGAAACCTTCATAGACAGCCTGTAAACTTTTCAGCTCACTCTCGTTAAATATAATCTTCAATTTTTAAGATATTTTACTGGATTAAATTGTTGGTTAAACGCTATCGGATTTTATAGAAGTTAAATCCTTGTGTCTGTTACTGTTGAAATGTCCCATGGTTTTGTTCTGTGGAACCAGCAGCATAAATATTAATAAGTCCGGTGAATATAAAGTGATAGTAAACATCCCGTAATCATGGAAATAGAAATAAGCACAATCTATACCTCTGGATTGAATAAAGGGTTCATTTCATAACCACAAGATGGCTAGTGAGTACGAATCCAGACACCCTGATGAAGGCTGTAGTTTACAAAAGAAACGTTGGGAGTATAACAAAAAGCGCATGCTGGTTCGAATAGCAAAACATATGACAAATACGTCTACGGAATATCGAACTCTCTACAGAAGCGAATGTGTATGCGAAATGGTAACCCATAATGAAATGCAAACTAATTTATAGCAGGGCTTACGATATGCGACAGCCATAAATGAATTCCATATCTACAACATCGAATGGAATATAAAAAATCTTTTGTATGCGAGATATATGCAACTTACCCTTTTAGAGTAGGTACACATTTACTTATCATCTCTCAGTTGCGTCTCTGTTCTTGGACAGAGTGCGCTCAGGGGCTTCTATGTCAGAGAACAGAGGGGCAACTGAGAAAATCATACTGAAGAGGTGCCTAGCCCTGGGAAATAGCTACCCGAGGCGTCACCCTCCCATTGCACCAGAGGGGGGATCGGTGCTCGCACCGAGGCCAGCGCAACCGACGGTTGTGGGGGCTGAGGAGAATTTTCGTTCCTTTCCCGGGTGTACGCGCTCGGGTCCCCAACTAAAAATAGACTTTGTGTCACATCTAGTCCTAGTGGGAGGACAGAGTAAATACCGTATGCGTCGCTAACCATTCTGCTAATGATAATTTTAACTATGGCGTTGCTGTATGACTTGCTTAATCATTGACATAGTTAAGAATTTACATTTTAAGCAACTGGCGGGCTTGAGTCTGAGATGAAAACATAAAAACAAAACAAATTTATCTCTGGATGCTGATATTTCACTATCATGTAAGTGAAAAAGAAAAAAAGCTATGCTGACACTAATCATAATGAATATACTTGTATAGTATTGGTTATCCATCCTGAAGATGTGATTAGCGAATCGGATGAAGTTCGTTGATTACACATTCATATAAATTGGCAAATGTGTGAATACATCTCTTCTCCTCGAATCTATGGGTTAAATAGCAGGAGAGACTGAGCTATCTAATATTAGTTGGCACCCAGTCTAGATGAACAACTGGGTATACAAAACAGGTTGGGTGCGGGGTTTTATATATCGTATTGAGCACTCTTTGTTTTAAATTATTACTCGCGTTTTTTTTTGTTGTTTTGTTTTCTTTTTTGTACCAGAGATTTAAGGTCCTGGACGATTTCTTTCGCCTTAATCGGAGGTTTCTGGTGCTTTCTTTTTTCTTTTTTTTTTTTGCCAAATTTTTTCCTCGGATGTAAATTGGTTTGAAAATTGTACTCTCCAGGTTTTTCACCCACCGTGTTTAAACAGATTTACATATTATATATATATATATATATATATATATATATATATATATATATATATATATATATCCAAGTATAGGATTGATGTATACGGAATAAATTCCAATAACCAACAATTACTATTCTTAAAAGTGTGCTCAATACAGAGTAGAGCAAATATAATTATTTATTCAAAAGTATAACATAAATATGATATAAAAATAGCCATTTTATTTCAACACTTCTGGTGTCTTATCAAGTGATGGTGTTGAATGTAGGTTCTACATTCAACAGCATCACTTGATAAGACACCAGAGGTGGTAAAACAAAATGGCTATTTTTTAGTGATTTTATAACATATTTCTCATAATTTTTGAATAAATAATAATAATAATAATATATATATATATATATATATATATATATATATATATATATATATATATATATAAGTATG
>CAHIKZ030003303.1:1005000-1055000 GCA_903632075.3 Acanthosepion pharaonis | reverse complement strand
GTGGCCCTACCAGGAACGAAGTTCCGGGCGGCATAGCTCTGGCACTACCGTTTAACCCCCCCCCCGACTGTGAGGTAAGGGTTATATATATATATATATATATATATATATATATATATATATGTCTGTGTGTGTGTGTGCATATAACAAAGAACCAGTTTTAAGTTTTGAAATTTTCACAGACTTTTGTGTAATATATATGAAAAGTTACAATATTGTTTTAAAATTTCAATATTATGTGGATCATATTTTTTACCATGACAAGAATAACATTTATACTTTACAATTTTGGAAAATTCACACGTCTCATAGGGTGATAGGAATATGCTATTCATACAAATAAATTCAATGCAAAAATGTAATAGATTGAAAGATCCCAATGACAGGCTTGTAGGTATTTACACCAGGTGGTTTATGATGGCAATTTTACAAACTCGTGAATAACATCTGAAGCGGATGTTTTCTCTGTTGGTAATTTATTTTCCTCTAAAGGGAATAACTTCTGAATTACAACCAGTGCTCCTTGAAAATGATTATTTTATAATAGAGAAATAATTTTAGAAAGCAGGCGTAATTCATATATATATATATATATATATATATATATATATATATATATATATATATATATATATATATGCATAGGCAGCAATGTTTTCATTAATGCATGTTTCACTAAATAAACAACGAAATCTCCACAAATATTCTTAAATGCCTAAAATTGATAACAGAAGTCATTGGTTTATACCAACGGCTTCCCATACTTGATACTTTTCGTTTTCACTCTCGCATGGTTATATGTGACGTCACGAGCTGCGATAGGATTTTTCGCTTCCTCGTCTCGTATACATGAGTTTGTTGTTGCTTTGAAATTTTCATTATTGTTTCGTCCGTGTATTGTTTAATATATTGAAATGTATTTGTCATCTTTGATAATGGCATATGTAAGCCGAAAGCTTAGATTGGATTTAAACATGTATCAATATGGTGATTTCCTTTCGTCTTTCATTCATAATGTTATTGAGATTATCAGACAATATGAAAGGAACTTACTTAAAATAAATAGACAAAACTTGTCTATATTATTTGATGAAAAATGCATATATATATATATATATATATATATGTATGTATATATAAATATATATGTATGTATATATATATATATATATATATATATATATATATATATATATATATATATATATATATATATATATATATATACAAATATATATATATGTATAGTATATATAAATATATATATATATATATATATATATATATATATATATATTAAAAAGATACTTTTGTAGGAACCAAATTTAATCACAGAAATAAAAGTGGGAAGCTTAATATTACTCGACATATTAAAAATGAAGCAACTGGTTCATAGGAGAACAACTCAACGCCTAGACATGAGAATTAAAAAACATGTTCCCACTAAGATTAGGATTAACACCTCGACGTTGAATGGACGTGTCCCAAATACCTATGGTTCCGCCATATGTGAACACCTCTTAAATAACAGAGGGTGTGCGTCTTAATTTAGTAGTGACTGGTTCAGTGTTCTGTCCCGGTCACACTTGTTATTTCACCTCAAGGTGCTGGAGGCGCATTATATCGTGAACCCGCATGCATTCCCTGTGTAATCAGCGTGAATGTTTGTTGGGGCTTTCTGTTATTTGTCTCTAGCTCCTTGGGTTCATTTTTTTTCCTCGCCATTTCCTTTTCATTGCACATTTTCTAATGTTTTTAACCGTTTTTAATATGTTTAGTAATATTAAGCTTCACGCTTTTATTTCTGTAATATATATATATAAATATATATATATATATATATGTGTGTGTGTGTGCGCGTGTGTGTGTGTAAAAAGTGTATATAAATATAAATAAATATATATATATGTATAGTTATTTATATATTATATACGCGGTACTTATTAGAAAGCGCTTTTATTTCTGTAATATATATATAAATATATATATATATATATATATATATATGTGTGTGTGCGCGTGTGTGTGTGTAAAAAGTGTATATAAATATAAATAAATATATATATATGTATAGTTATTTATATATTATATGCGCAGTACTTATTAAAAGCGCTGAATATCAGATAGAGCTAACATATGGTTGTTGTATATATATATATATATATATATATATATATATATATATATATATATATATATATATATTAGTAGGAGTTGGAATATACGTGGTGTAAATACTTATAAATCGTCATTACAGAAATTCTCTTAAAAATATATTGAATTAGAGCAATGACCTCAATATAAATACTGTAAATAAATCATTATTTATACTACTTACTCCTCATCCTAGAAATTCAGAGAAACATTATATTTTATTTCAAACATTATACAGGTTCTTTGGTCTAACTTTGACATGTATTTTTATCGAAAACAAGATAAATATCTAAGCAAAAAATCAATTTATTGGAAAAATTCAAAAGTGGCATATTAGTTATAGTAATCAAAAGACAATTCCTTGAAAGAACACACCCTCATCATCTACCACGCCCTTGATCCGATTCCGGAATCTGACAGACGCGGCCTTAACGGTATCCCTGGTGAAAGTCTCAAACGGATCCTTAATCAAGTCGATCAGCTGGTCTTTAGTGTTACAGTCAGTACGGTTAGTGTCTTTCTCAACCGTTCGCCACTCGTAATAATCATTAGGTAAAAATCTGTTGAGTTAGGAGGTAGACATTGAGGCTAGTGAAATCGTAAGATTCATCCAACAACCAATTCTCTTCCTGAAGGTGTGGCAGGGAGTTGAATCTTGCTGCTACACACGGTTTACTTGAGATTCCAGTCGAATCCATTACATTCACTTACGTGCTAATACCCTTTTGAAAGGTATGATTCCTACTATTCTCATCCCCCAGGTTATGGGTAAATAGCAGGACAGACCGGGTTCTATAGCCTTGGTTGGCAACTGGTCTACCACAGAAAGAAATGGCAACCTACTGCAGGGAAAAATCTGCCTCCTCAGTCATGTATCGAAAGATACATAATCACTTAAGCGTGTATCACGCCTGGAACATAACTGATTGACTGATTCATAAGAAGTTAACCCTTAAAACTCTTATATAACTGACTGTGGATGTTCTCATTCAAGGTCAACTTCTTGGTGGAAATTGCCACCCATTTCCAGCGGCAATGCAGATATTCCATTGACTTTCTCCTGCAGTTGTTGGATTAATTCTAGTCTACGGAGCCAATCAGATCGCCTGTGTTTTCCTACACGCCACGGACTCAGTTGCAGCTCTCCATTTGATGTCTTATTGGTTTCACGGGTATCAAAGGGCATTGAGCATCTGACAAGTTTGCGCCTTTTTTGATGGACAGTACGAATCATCATAATGCAGGTTACCATTTCCCAATATTCTGGTGGCTTTGTTCATGTCAGTTAACTTTGACATCTTTAAAACTATAGCCGTTCACTGTTTCTAGATATCCCAAACCAATTTGAAAACATAAAAACATTAAACTGTGTCAAATTTAGTTTATTTTAGTATATAATACTTATACATATTAATAAATACGGACGATAACTGAAAACTGCTGAAAGTACTTTGTGTAACACTGTGTGTATATAATTGTGTAGAATAAGTAAAAAAAAAATCAAGCACACAGGATGTTGGAAATATATTTGATCGTATTTTTGAAATACGATATATTTGATTTGATCAGATGACGGTTTCAAAGAAAAAAAAAAGCAGGATATGGCGATCACTTTTCATTAAAGTATAACATCAACGGTTATGCACCAAATTATAACGCCGCATATATATATATATATATATATATATATATATATATATATATATATATATATATACATAACACCATGAACGGTTCGGCAGAAAATTATAACACCACGTGTCGATCCTAGTCACCGGGATCCAATTATAACAAGTTGTGGAATCAGATTCCTTCATTTTTAATTCTTAAATTTTGTGCAAGTTAAACACATAGAGGCTCCCAGCCAAATATAACAACTGATGTATTTTGATTGGTTGTAAAATATTAATTAGGTGTCGTCAACTCCGTCTGAAGGTACCGACCCAAATCTTGGCCTCTAGTTGACGCCATTAAATGTAAACATGTTTACGAGCCTCCCCACGTGACCAAGAGAACTAATAAAAACGAAACTTCGACGCGACTTGGTCAGTGGGCACTTAAAATATTGAAACAATTCACTTGACTTCATTGGAAATCAACACAGCAAAGGAGACGAACTTTATTTTCAATACAACAAACTTTGTCAACCATCTCCAGGCTTAACGCTCACTCCCACAAAATATTCCATTCCACAAGAATCTCTGGTTAATGAGCGATCAGTGAGTCAAGAACAATACTTTTTTCTATTTAATACACAAAAAAAAACATCTGTTTAATTTTCCTATAAAAACAATATAGCTAACTAAACCTTGTCATTTTCACACATACAGTACAGTAGCTCAAATTCTTTCAGTAACACACACACCAAAGAACTCTATTGTGTTTATCAACTTTGCACTATATATTATGTTATTGTTGTTGTTTATAAAAAATATTTATTGTTGAACAAATTCATAATTTCTTCTACTTGATTATTTCTCTTGTTGTTGTCTTTGTTACATTTGATATTGTAAAAATTGTAGAGGGTCAGTTTTATTTCTATTTATAACCAATACAAATTGGCTGACCCACTATAAGGTACACCCTAGTAGAGCCTGTGTCAACTTGGGTTAACCGTACGCTGGGTAGTATCGACAGTCAACTTATTGTTGGTCGCTGGCCGGTTCGACCCACCGTCTCTGGTTACATTGTGTTCTTTCATCTCAGAGCAGTGCAGGTCAAATGTCGTCGGTAAATTGGGGCGCAATATATATATATATATATATATATATATATATATATATATATATATATATATATATATATATACAGGGTGAGTCAAAATTATGTTAACACTAGTATGAGAAGAATCATTTTTAGTGAACAGTCTCCACCTGTCTACCAGCACGATTGATGCACAAAAACCAGCGATCAGCAGTACAATTTAGTGCCTTGCCACACATTTCACGGGGCAAACAGAGGAGTGTGGTGGCCATTCCAACGGTCCGCCGTGACCTATCCAATGATTTGGGAAACTTTGATCGATATAAGCGCAAACATTACGGTCAGAATGAGGCGGTGAACGATCGTGTTTAAATACCTTGCTCGTCTGATTTATAGGGATATGTTATCAATGGCAAACTCGTGCAACATTTGTAAGTAAGCATTTTCCGTCACCGTTGGAATTGTAGAGAAATACGGGCTAATTACAACCTGTTAGTTCTGCCTATGGGTTATGATAAAGGATCCTGAGTAAAGCAAAGGAGTTAGAGACATCGAAGAACTCAAGGACAGAATAAAATGTGTACTATCAAACTTTCCCCCTGAAACGTGTGTCAAGGTACATACGGGTTTGTGTTGCATTGCAGGTAGTCTACTGCATTGTACGTAGTCTATCTAGCGTTTATTTTGGCGGGAGTATGTTGTTAATTTGATTACTTATTTTATTTATTTGGATTAATTTATTTTATTTGTTTCTGCTAATTTTATTTTATTTATTTTTATAAATTCTATTTAGTTTTCGATTTTTAAGTAACGTATTAAAAAATTGTTTATATGTTTGCATTTTGAGATGAATTCTGATCGTTTATTTAGTAGTTTGTTTTGGTCTGTGAAAGTAATTATAGCTATTTTTCCATGAAGTAGAGTTTGCAGTTTTTTTGTTTATTTATATATATATATATATATATATATATATATATATATATATAGGAGAAAAAAATAATTATTTTTAATAACATGTAAACCTTCACCCTTTACCTGATGACAGTCGTGAGACCAGAAACACGTGTAGTAAAATTATGGAAAATAAAGCATAATATTTTTTTTTCAATATCCATATTACAATCAAAAACGTTTGCGGTATCTCTCTTTTTTTAAATATACATACTTTTCTCTCGTTAGAACTACTATAACCTCTTCCTTATATATATATATATATATATATATATATATATATATATATATATATATATATATATATATATATACAGAGAGAGAGATTTTACGGGCCCGTGTATTTCATAACCATGTGCCACATATAATTATAAAAGAAAGAAAGATGAAAAAGAGAAATTTCCGGAGGTGTTCTGATACACAAGAAAGACAGGCATATTAGATTATAACACATTTTTATTTAAAATTTATGAAGTCGGACACCAGTGAAGATAGATTATACGGGTTCAATGGGCATATTTTTGGCCGAGTCCACGGGCTCGGAATTCCCACGTTAAAAAGGCCTTGTGCCACATGACACCCTCGTGGGGGGGGTGACTCAATATCGTGAAGATAGATTAGTTGTCAGGAAAATATTTGTAGAAAAAACAAAGGAAAACCACATCACTGGAGTCGAAATGCCAGGTCAGGACCTTTCAGATTGCAGATCCTTCTTCTGATTTTGTCGATAACCTCGAGATGAAAAGTGGGAGCACCAGGCCATATATGGCAACAGGATTTAATGCAAGGACGAACGAGAGGGTTTTAGATTTAAAGACAGGACGCGAAAAACCTGGTTCGAAACACAAAACCAACTTTCCTTGCGGTAGATGTATCTGTTGATTCAATGCAGTTGTTCCACCTCAGTTGAGTAGAGAGCGTGAGACCAAGAAAGCGCAGAGAGACGTACTAGTGAAGTTGAGCATCAGCCAATCTGATAGGAGGCAGGGAGGTTTCTCTGTATATATATATATATATATATATATATATATATATATATATATATATATATAGGGATATGGGATGTTGGGAGATATTTTATTTTAACTGTCCCTCGCTAATTTATTTACACGATTATTTCCCCTCCCCTCGTTACAAATATATACACTTGTTTGTTTGTTTATTTTTCAGTGTGTTTCCCCCCTCTTTTTGCTCTTCATTGTCGTTAATATTGTTTTCGTTGATCCAACGATTGTCTCCTGGTGAGATGTTGGTTGAAAGGGCCTCAGGGACTTTTAAAATTAAAATCAATACATTCCTTGTTTTTTAAAACTATATATAAATTGTGTACCTCTAAACATTTGTCTATATATATATATATATATATATATATATATATATATATATATATATATATATATAAATTGAACATTGAGTAAACACTCAGAGGCGACAGGCTGTTTCCTTCTAGGCGCAATATTGTGCATAGAATGAAAAAGAGCCTGCCGCCTCTGAGTGCTGACTTCAATTTTCACTTTATATTACATATACAAATATAGCACACCTTAAAACAATATTTCTTTATATATATATATATATATATATATATATATATATATATATATATATATATATATATAAAGAAATATATTCTTAAGATGTGCTATATTTATGGGATAAAGTGCTCAATATAAGACATAGAGCGTGCGTAAATATAAATGTGAACATAGAAGTCAACACTTAGAGGCGACAGTCTCTTTCATGCTAGACGCAGTCATCAAGCCAATCGTGACCTGACGATTGTGTCTAGCATGAAACAGTCTGTAGCCTCTAAGTGTTGACTTCTATGTTCACTTTTATCTATCTATCTATCTATCTATCTATCTATATATATATATATATATATATATATATATATTCTTTCTAAATGTATATTATCTTAAGTTAATTCCAAATAGACGTGAAACTCTTTCATAAGCATTTAATATACTTACTCTAGTTCAAGATGAGTTCACATTGATTCGGCACTTCCTGATTATTGATGCACTTCTTCAATATTCATGGCCAACCAGACTAGTCGGAAGCCATTGCTTGACATTACGCTTATGACATATGCACAAAAATAAGTTTAAAAAACGTTCTGATATTTTTTTACCACGTTGTGTCGGTCCGACAATTTGAAACACTATATCTGTGCATATAATATGGTGATTTTGACGATCAGAAAAAAGAATAAAAAAATCCAAGCATCTTCACATTCTGCTTACATGCATACCAGATTCATGGGGTTCAGCAAAATACCAAAATCTTTAAAGAAGAAAACATTCTATATATACGTACCTTCACACACACACACACATATATATATATATATATATATATATATAGTGGCCGAAAATATGGTGCCACATCTAAGCTACGCTTGGAAAATCACTATATATATATATATATATATATATGTGTGTGTGTGTGTGTGTGTGTGTGTGTGTGTGTGTGTGTGTGTGTGTGTGTGTGTGTGTGTGTGTGCTATTATTCTCTTAATAAATCGATAGAAATAAAAATCGCGTCTGAGGAAAATAATGTAAAATGATCCGTAATACACTCTCTTGTATATTTATTTATATGTTTGGGCATGAACTTGTGATAAAAGAAAAAAAAAATACGTGCAAAAATAATCTTTTGTACTTTACGCAATACCTTTGCCTTGCAGTCACGTCTCCGTGTATGTTTAATATCACGTGCAAGTCGATTAGAGATGAATACACATTGAATACAGGTGAATATATTTATATATATATATATGTATATATAAAGAGAGAGAAAGCGATAGGGCGAGACAGTTAGAGATATTGAGAGAGATACAGTTGGAGATAGATAGAAACTTAGAAGAATAGATAGATAGATAGATAGATAGATAGATAGATAGATAGATAGATAGATAGATAGATAGATATGTAGGTAGTTAGATATTAACACGGTGAAATGGATAAGAGCATAGATAGATAGATAAATAGATAGATAGATAGATAGATAGATAGATAGATAGATAGATAGATAGAGAAATAGAGAGAGAAATAGATAGTTGGATAGAGATAGTTGGAAGTATAAGGGGATATAGATAGATAGATAGATAGATAGATAGATAGATAGATAGATAGATAGATAGATAGAGGGACAGAGAGAGAAATAGATAGTTGGAAAGAGATAGTTGGAGGGATACGGGGACATAGATAGATAGATAGATAGATAGATAGATAGATAGATAGATAGATAGATGGAGGGACAGAGAGAGAAATAAGTAGTTGGAGAGAGATAGTTGGAGGGATACGGGGACATAGATAGATAGATATTTGGATGGATATATAAAACGAAGGAGAGATTTTATAACCCAAAATGTTATAAACACGTACGCACGCGCATTGGCAAACGCCCACATTGATACAAAGCCAGTACTGAAATTAAAAAAATATAGTATTAATGAAACCATTGTCGATCATGAGGAATAAAATCGAAAATCAATCAAGACATCTTTCAAACACTGAAAAGGCGTGAATAAGGAACGCTGCAGACTGCACAATGCAAAAGCAAATTGCAAAGGAAGAAATTAAAAATAAAAATGATGCGACATTATAACAATGTTCCTCTGGCTACACTTCTGAAGAAATTTAGTACTTCTTTTGACTATTAACACTATTGTTTGTACTTGATATGATTGTATTTACATAATCTCAACGCAAGATATGACACAAGGCATTTATATGTGGAGGGACAATACGCTTATAAACATGCATATGGAATTAGGACAAAATTGACTGATCAACGTGATAACTTCCACGCAGTTATCGATATAACACCGACCCTAATGTTCTTAATGCAATAAGGAAGGTGCTGCGGCATTATTGGAATCTCCTGTATCAGGTGACTTCTTCCTTTTCAAGTGAGGTGGGAACAGATATTTCGCTTTTCTCCCATGTAAAAGGATAGCATTTACATGGCTTAGGGTGTGACACAGCGTCTTTTTTAACATGGTGTGTCCATACAAATGCATATTGGCCAATGAGAATAATTGACTATTTCGCGCAACAACATTCACACAGGCGATCACACGTCTATTAGTGTAATAATGTCGCGGCATTGGAATCCACGGTATCGAGCGCCTTTTTTTTAAAAAGCTATTCACCACAAGCAAGGCGGGAGTGTCTCTAGCACGCTCAGGGGTTACAGAGGATTGAGAATAAGTGTAAAGAGGCATGTTTGAGGAAATGATGCAGAGAAGGACGGGGAAACAAGATTAAGGTTTCAGATATCGATTGACATTACACTTGAATATTTGAAGATCAAGTGGAAGGGAGTTCCACAGAATGGAAGTGGGTGAGAAGATGAGATGGTTACATTTAACCGCTTCGACAGTGAAAGGGTGGGACCGAAATGCCAGCCAAGTCGTTCGCTTAAATTCCTGCAGTCTAAGAACGAGGGAAAGTAGCTCGTCGGAACAGTTGCCGTGAAAATACTTGCAGGAGAGACAGAAGGAAGCCACGTTTGGTCGGTGAGAAAGCGACTGGAGACTAAATGTCAGATCAGAACCTATCACATTGCATATTCATCTCTGGATTTTGTCGAGTACCCCAAGATGTACAGCGGGGTCACCAGACCATATATGACAGTGATATTCGATGCATGGACGGATGGTTGATTTACAGATTTGAAGGATGTATTCAGACGAGAAGAAAAAAACTTTCTAGCACGACATAAAGAACCAACTTGCGGTATATGAAGCTATTCAAGCTGATTCAATATATTTATTTCACCTCCTGTCAGCGGAAAGCGTGAAACCAAGCAGACGTAGCGAGGCGCTCACGCGGGGTTGGGAATCAGCCATTCAGATGGGAGGCTGGGATGAAGTGGGATGATCTCTGGGGTGGGTAAAGGAGAGCAGTTTCGTTTTGGAGGCATTATAGTTTACAAGCCATTTCCTGCCCCAGTCAACCACAGAGTGGAGGTCCTTTTCGAGATCAGCAATCAGGTTATTTTTGTCAACGATACGAGATTTACTATTCAGGCAGAAGTAAATAGTAGTTTCATCCGCGTAGATGCCTACTTGGGAACAGATGCCATCGGGAACGTCATTAATGAAGATCAGGGACAGTGCCCAAGATAGAGCCTTTCGGGAACACCGGCCTTCGTGAAAAAGGACTGAGGAGAGAACAAATACTACGCTACCATCCCAGCCAAAAGGATGCTAGCATAATACTTACGATAGATTATTATAGTGATACCACTATTTTGAATATATATATATATATATATATATATATATATATATATATATATATATTCGAAAATTATAACATAAATATGTTATAAAATCACTACAAAAGTAGCCATTTTATCTCAGCACTTCTGGTGTCTTATTAAGTGATGAGGTTGAATGTAGAATAAACAGTTTTAAAAGGTTTAAATCGACCAAACACCCTTGGCTCGGGGAAACGCTGTTACATAAGCTGCAATAACCAACCAAAATGCATCTATATGAAGATACCAAAAACTAGACATCAAACATTGGTTATAATTTTAATGCTTTAATGTTAAGGTTAGACTAAATTAGAAATCATTCTAACTCATTAATATTAAATTTTAAATAAAATTGAAAATTAAAAATGACTAATTTTAAATTTTAAATTTCATCTGTATAAAATTTAAAATATGAAATAATTTAAAGAAAAGACTGAGGAAAAATACATATATTTTGTTATTTACTTTGTTATTAAGTCTGATTACAAAGAACAAACACGGTCTGTCATATATATATATATATATATATATATATATATATATATATATATATATATATATATATATGTGTGTGTGTGTGAAAAGTGTATATAAATATAAATAAATATATATATGTATAATTATTTATATATTATATGCGGTACTTATTAGAAAGCGCTCAATATCAGAGATAGAGCTAACATATTTGGAGGAGAGATGTGAGCTTGTGACCTGGGTTTCACGCTTTAGCGCTGACGATCGCTAAAGCGTGAAACCCAGGGTCACAAACTCACATCTATCCAACTATATATATATATATATATATATATATATATATATATATATATTTTACAATTTTCGGTTCGTGTGTTGAATAATGTGCTCGAAGTTGTGGTTAAACTGTCCAAAGTTCGATTTTTGCCATTTTTGTTCAAGTACTTTTGATTTTGCAATCATTATCAAGAACCAATGTGGTGTCTGTGTGGCAGTTTGAATTCCATTTTCTCTTCAGGGATTCTTAGACAAGGTGGACGTTTGAAATGGTTAACAAGTTATATAAGTTTTTTTTTTTTTTTTTAATCTAATAATTCAAACCAAAAATCTGTAAAATTTGTAGGCATCATCAGATTTTTGGTTTGAATTATTAGATTAAAAAAAAAAAAAAAAAAAAACTTATATAACTTGTTTAACAAATAGCCCAATCATCAGATTCATAGTAGGAATAATTAACTACAAACATGCATACTACATAACACACTTCATAATCCATAGCCTAAATTAGTAGTTTAAATACCTTACATATAAGATAACCCTTTATGAAGTCGTCAAAAAACAAACGTTACGAAAGTTTTTTTTTTTTTTTTTATATGCACAATTCCCTTTCATAATAAAATAAAATAAAATAAATAAATCTCCATAGACAAGCAAACTAAACGATGGCCAATACATCTTCCGTTTCATTTTTGACACCCCCACCTTTCCCCGACTTGACACCTTGAAAGTATCTCTATACCGCTATTTATTATAAACACCCTACACTCGCCTACCCAATTTAGACAATTCACCATAGCTGTTACCATGGGGATTTTGATTTCAATTTTAAAACAAGTAAATTTCAGATATACGTTATTCCAACAAAATTTTCGCTTGAGGATGGAACGGAGCCCATTTTACTTTCAACTCAATTTAATTTAAAGGATTATATTGAAGTTTTCGGCTCTTGTTTTGAAACATGAGACCTCTTATGTAGCGATTTGGAATCATATTTTTAAATAAATAATTATATTTATGCTCTACTTTTGTATCGAGCACTATTTTTTAAAAATAATAACTAAAATACTAAGGGACTTTGGATTATTTACCTAACCAGTTCCTTCCTATTTTCTATATATTTTCATATATATATATATATATATATATATATATATATATATATATATATATATATATGGAGAGAGTGAGAGCGTGGAAAGAGAGAGATACATTGGGAAATAGTGTGTGAGAGAGATATATACATTGGGATATATACTGTACTAATGAACACTAATGGTTATGCCTCAGTCCTCATAAATACATTGAACACTATTGTAAGTAGGGGTAATATGCTGTCTAAGTAGACCACCACCATTAGCAGTGGTTTACCTACTTCACGCCGCTGGCGAGTATTGTATTTTGTTGATGTTATAAAGATTACCATTTCATTTCCAACCTCCGTTTTGGTTATTCCTCATTCAGTAACCCTTTCTAGGTTACAACAGATAAATAGATAGTTAGATATGCATTAGAATAGAGAGATGTATACATTAGGGTAGAGAGTGAGAGAGAGAGAGAGAGAGAGAGAGAGAGAGAAGGAAACATTGGGATAAGGAAAGATACGTTAGGATTGGGAGAGTTTGAGATACGTTAGGATAGAAAGAGATACATTGGGATACAGAGAGAGGGGCATATGTTTTGATAGCGAGAGTTACATTGGGAAATATATATATATATATATATATATATATATATATATATATATTGGGGTACAAAGAGATTGATAGATATGCATTAGGATAAAGAAATATATACATTGGGATAGAGAGATACGCTGAGATAGAGAGAGCTACATTAGGATAGAGATAGAGGTGCATTGGATTGAGAGAGAGAGGATACATTGGGGATAGAGAAAAAGAGACACATTGAGATAGATAGATAGATAGATAGATAGATAGATAGATAGATAGATAGATAGATATGATGAAAGTCATCGCTCTCAACTCCTTAAATGGATATGACCATCGCCGAGAAGTTCGAGCTAAGATTCTTAGTCTTTGTGAGAACGACAATGGCTCTTGATTCTAGCAAAGGTATGAATATACATAAATATATACATACACGCCTACATATGTAGATTGGTAACATAATAAAGTTGTAAAGAAATTAAATTATTTCAAGAGAGATTTTCCATTACAGAATTTAACGAAAACTTACAGAAAGTTAAATAACATTTACAGGAAAAAGAATCCATGCAGGCGTCGCCTTGTGCTATTCAATGGCAACGAAATCACAAGTTTCACGATTAGAAAAAGAAAAAGAAAACAAAGAAATAAGAATAAGAATTATGCGCTAAAATGTTTCAGTCAAAAAATTCATTCGAAAGCATGAAGGAATGAATTGTTGGTGTTTTGCTCCTCTGATTTTGTGTTGAAACGTGGCTGTCTTAATCAGTGAAGCGAGGCAATAAAAACTAAAGCAAACAAAAATGACACAATTTTGTCCGACGTTGATTTTTATTTTTTTTTATTTTCCAAGCTGCCGCACGTGATTGCAAAACGCTGTTTGCTGTGATATTTAACGAGATGAGCAGCCATTTTTGTTTACGGAGACGTTCCATTTTTTTTCTATTAATTTGGAAAGCTTTAATAATAGAGAAAATTGAAAAGTAAATTGTTTCACTTAGAGAAACACAGATTTTAGGAAGACGTAAACCGTTCTTCTTTTTAAAATTACTGTGTGAACTTGTGTAATAGTGGAACACCTAAACTTAGCAAAACAAATAAAATAGGTAAACGAAGTAAATGTAAAAGAAAGTTATAATCAGCTGTCATTTCTTCTTCTTCATCTTCTTCGTCTTTCTTCTTCTTCTTCTTCGTCTTTCTTCTTCTTCATCTTCTTCTTCGTATTTCTTATTCTTCATCTTCTTCGTATTTCTTATTCTTCATCTTCTTCGTCTTTCTTCATCTTCTTCGTCTTTCTTCTTCTTCTATTTTCTTCTTCTTCATCTTCTTCGACTTTCTTCATCTTCTTCGTCTTTCTTCTTCTTCATCGTCTTTCTTCTTCTTCTTCGTCTTTCTTCTTCTTCATCGTCTTTCATCTTCTTCTTCGTCTTTCTTCATGTTTCTTTGACTTTCTTCTTCTTCGTCGTTTTTCTTCTTCTTCATCTTCTTCGTCTTTCTTCATCTTCTTCTTCGTCTTTCTTCATCTTCTTCGTCTTTCTTCTTCGTCTTTCTTCTTCTTCATCTTCTTCGTCTTTCTTCATCTTCTTCTTAGTCTTTCTTCTCCTTCATCTTTCTTCTCCTTCGTCTTCATCTTCTTCGTCTTTCTTCTTCTTCTTCGTTTTTCTTCTTCTTCATCTTCTTCGTCTTTCTTCATCTTCTTCTTCGTCTTTCTTCTTCTTCATCTTTCTTCTCCTTCGTCTTCATCTTCTTTGTTTTTCTTCTTCTTCATCTTCTTCTTTGTCCTTCTTCATCTTCTTTGTCCTTCTTCATCTACTTCGTCCTTCTTCTTCGTCTTTCTTCTTCTTCGTCTTTATTCTTCTTCATCTTCGTCTTCTTCTTCTTCTTCTTCGTCTTTCTTCTTCGTCATCTTCTTCTTCGTCTTTCTTCTTCTTCTTCATCTTCGTTTTTCTTCTTTTTCGTCTTTCTTTTCTTCTTCGTCGTCCCCACCATGTCGTGTGCCTTCTGATTGTTGATGATCGTGACCTTCGACAATTTCCTGTCATGTGTAGCTCTTAATAACTTTTGTCTTTCTAACTTCTCTTCCAAATACTGCTTCGCCATCTCTTCACTCGCCAGCTATGTTGTCCGTTGCCTTTTTTTCTGTCTCCCTTAACTCCAATCTGTCCTGCAAGTATGACATTTTTTCAGCTCTTACCTCATTAAATGTGCATCCATACCTTCGCGCGTAAGTGCATATAACGAACCCGACTGGAATTGGAACTCCGTTCTCCGTTTAACATTTCCGTCAGTCAGTTAGGGATATTTACTTGACCCCTTGCCCACAAGGTCAGTTTTTAACGTGGGAACCCGAGTGTTTTCACTCGGGCCGCTGGTCTAAGCTGCTCTTAGCTGTTCATAGCTTGTCCAAGCTGATCAGAGCTAGTCTAAGCTATTCATAGCTGGTCTAAGCTGGTCTTAGCTGGTCATAACTTGTCCAAGCTGATCAGAGCTGGTCTAAGCAAGTCATAGCTGGTCTAAGCTGGTCTTAGCTTATCCAAGCTGATCAGAGCTGGTCTAAGCTAGTCAGAGCTAGTCTTGGCTTGTCATAGCTGGTCCAAACTGGTCACAGCCGGTCCAAACTGGTCGTAGCCGTGATACCACCAGCACAGAGACGGAGTGTGCCATGCGTGATACACGCTTAGGCGATCATGTATATTTCGATAAAATGACTGATTAGGTGGCCATTTCTTTCTTCGGTAAACCAGTTGCCATCAAAGTCTAAAGAACCCGGTCTGTCTTGCTATTTGCTCCTAGCTGCGGAAAGAAGAGGATTTATACCTTTACCAAGGCTGTTAGCACGGAAGTCTGTCCTGCTATTTACCCATAGCTGGTGGGGGAGATAAGCGGATATATACCTTTACTAAGGGTTTTACCACGTAAATTAATGTAATGGATCTGACTGGAATTCGAACTCGGCTCTCCGACGCTTCAATCCAAGCCGCTATACATTACTCCACCGTACCTCCATTTCAGTACCATTATCAATTACACTAACCGCACATCTAAGTTTACAACACCCGATATTTCTAGGTGGCTACACATCTAGGCACTGACTAGGCTCGACGCTGCTTAACTTCGGTGATAGTCCGGAAACCGGAGTTTCAAAGTGATTTGTGTGAAACCCCATACATAAAAAGTGCTACATATACACCTATATTGCAATACTTTTTGAAAAAAAACAAGGGGAGACTAGAGACAGTCGAGATGTAATTCTAAAAAAGAGAATACCATGGACGCAGCATGTGAGCAAAGAGAAAGTAACATTACGTGAAAATGATATAATATCTAATGGTCATTTTCTTAGGGAAAAGAAGACAAGAGTGCTAAACCGCTATGTAATATGAATGTTCCAAGATGGAGATTTTCAGATAGTTGAAGAACAGACTTGACGCAGCAGAAATGCCACTCGACAGAAGGATTCTGGGAATTCCATGGAAAAAGCACGTATGCATGGAATGAGTCTTAATGAAAATGGAAACTAAAAGAACTCTTATACATAAAATCAGAAATTTCTATAAAACCTGGAGACAGAAGGTAAAGACGAAAGAGACAATTATATATATATATATAAATATATAAACTATATATATATATTGATAATGAAAAATTGTATATATATATATATATATATATATATATATATATATATATATATATATATATATATTGTATATATATATATATATATATATATATACATACATATATATATTGTGTATATATATATATATTGTATATATATATATATATATATTATATATATTGTGTATATATATATATTGTATATATATATATATTGTATATATATATTGTGTATATATATATTGTGTATATATATATATTGTATATATATATTATATATATATATATATATATATTATATATATATATATATATATATATATATATATATATATAAATATATATATATATATATATATATTGTGTATATATATATATGTTTGTATATATATATATATATATATATATATATATATATATATTGTATATATATATATATATATATATATATATATATATATATATATATATATATATATATATATATATATATATATATATATATATATATACATACATATGAAAAATATATATATATATATATTTTCAGAAAATATATATATATAATGTCTATACAGAGTGTATATATATATATATTATGTTTATATATATATATTATATATATATATATATATATATATATATATATATATATATATATATATATATATATATATATATATATATATATATATATATATTGTGTATATGTATATTGTGTATATATATATTGTGTGTATATATATATATATATATATATATATATATATATATATATATATATATATATATATATATATATATATATATATATATATATATTATATATTTTGGCAGTTATTTTTCATTACTGCATGTTTCATTAAGTAATACATACAAGTTTTGTCTATTTATTTTAAGTAAGTTCGTTTCATATTGTCTGATAAGCTTTATAACATTATCATTGAAAAACGAAAGGAAATCTCCATATTGATTCATGTTTAAATCCAATCTAAGCTTTCGGTTTACATAAGCCATTATCAAAGATGTCAATTTCAATAAATCAAACAACACACGGACGAAACAATTGCTGCATGAAAAATTTCAAAGTAACGATAAACTCTTATTTACAAGACGCGAAGCTAAAATCGCGTCACAGCTCGTGGCATCATACATATAATATATTAAAATATGAAAGGTGTCATGTATATTTTTTAATATTTGATATATATGATACACACAAACATACATACATATATATATATATATATATATATATATATATATATATATATATATGTGTGTGTGTATATATATATATATAAAGATAGATAGTTTGATACGATGAGAAATAGAAAGATTGATAATGAACAGTGATAGATAGATAGATAGATAGATAGATAGATAGGTAGAAAATGCGCAGACTGAGGTCTGTAGTTATATATATATATATATATATATATATATATATATATATATATATATATATATATATATATATATATATATATATATATATATATATATATATAGACGACGCTAAAAAATGTAGCTACAGAAGAAGCGTCTGGTTAGCAAAGTGAAATTACTGTTTTAAAGGAAAAAGTCCTATAATGTTTCTCGATATATGTTCGACACGTATATTAGTGTAAACAAATGAAATCATATATATACATTTTTTGACGTTACGATACGCATAAAAAGCAAAATATATTACAGTAATCATCGGACTTAGTACATTTCATAGTATATGATGTCATTTTCTCACCTTCAAATACGCTTCGAGCAGATATGAGCGTTAGAAAAAAACCACGCTAAATTTGTAGTTTAAAAGCAGTAATATATATATATATATATATATATATATATATATATATATATATATATATGTATATATATATATATATATAATGAATGAGATAGATAAATAGAAAGGCATATTTCTCTGGTTCCCAAAATGCGTGCTTCTAAATTGTCATCTCGGTTCCACCCTGTTACTGTCGAAACAGTTAAATGTAAACGCCTCTTTTACTCCAAGAGCTTCTTTAACACTTCCAGCGAATGCAACTCCTACTTGCTTCCGTGACAACTATAATATTCAAGGATTCAAATGTAACGTCAATCGACATCTTTTGATGCCTTTATCCTGATCCCCGTCCTTTCCTTTACTCCAGCTCACAAGTGGCACCACACCTTGCTTGGTTAGGGGGTGATATTATTATATATATATATATATATATATATATATATATATATATATATATATATATATATATAGAGAGAGAGAGAGAGAGAGAGAGATCATCAGACTGAGAGTGAAAGAATATTACTAAGGATCTTTCTTAAAATGAAAGAAGAAACAAAAAAAAAGCATTGGAAGAGTTATCCTTTAATGAAGAAAAAGAAAGTCCGATGGATGGAAGGAAGAAAGGAAGGCAGGTAGGAATGAATCAATAGGAATGAGTAACGAAGTGAAAGAAAGAAAGAAAGAAAGAAAGAAAGAAAGAAAGGCAAAATAAATAAATAAATATTATAAATATGGGTCTGGCTTGAAAAGAAAGAACGAAATAAGTAAGAATTAATGATAGAATTGTCTTTTCATTAAAAGAAAGAAAGAAAGGAAGGTTGGAACAAGTATATTTTCCTTGAAAAGAAAGAAAGAAAGAATAAGAACGGGTATCTTGACTTGAAGACAAAGAAAGAAAGAAAGAAAGAAAGAAAGAAAGAAGGAATAGGGACGGGAATCTTGACTTGAAAAGGAAGAAAGAAAAGAAAGAAAGTAAACAAAAGAAAGAAAGAATACGAACGGGAATCTTGTCTTGAAGCGAAGAAAGTAAGACAACATCTAAAGAACAAATATCAAAAAATAAATGTGTATTTAAGAAAACGCAAAATAAGGAATGAATAAATGGCAAAAAGAAACGATGTGATTTTCAGTTGCATCAATAAAAGAAGGAAGATCTAAGTAGCATGAAAAATATGAAACTGCAGGCAAACCGGAAGTTGTTGCCACTTATGACGTTTGGTGCCAGGATTGCAACATGCAATCATCGTTGATCAGATGATCGCTATTGTCCAAACTTCCGGTCATTCCCTACTCTACATTCGGAGATTTGATCCACTTGCATTTATTTCCTTCCTTTCCATAGCCTTTTGCGAGTTTTTAGCGGATACTTCATTTTCCGATTTTATTTTCTCATACATTTGGGAACCTTTTCGGATTCGCATTGTCACCTTCCAGGCATTTATGAATATGTTCCAAGATTGCATGGAATTTAGAAATGACACTAGGCTGCCTGAAATAGATGCAGGGAACATTGATCCCAATCTGTTTAAATATATCCGTATTTTATGCATCTCTCTCCCTCTCTCTCATTCACTCTCTCTATTTATCTCATGTCTGTCTGTCTGTCTATCTATCTATCTGTCTATCTATCAGAACCAATTCCTCTCTCTGTATCGTGTTTTACATATATAGATTTCGCCGTGGGTTCATCGTCATTATCTCTCTCTCTCTCTGTCATATATATATATATATATATATATATATATATATGTCTTGAAAAGAAGAGAAACCGCAAACGTTTTTGGTTGTAATGTGGATTTTTTAAAACAAATATTATGTTTTATTTTCCATAATTTTGCTACATGGGTTTCTGGTTTCGTCACCTTCATCAGGCAAAGCGTGAAGATTTCCACATATTATTAAAAATGATTAATATTTTTCTTTGTTTTTCGATGTTAAATATTCTCGATATGAGACATTTTATTTTTTTGTGTGTTAGTGACCCAAATGTCTTGAACTTTCTTGAACTTTAATAAAAATAAATCCCATTCATCTATATGACGGCAAAAAAATAGCTACTTCATTTCTCTGGTACAGTATGCTTTTATTTATTATAAACCTAGTAATATATAGTTTCTCATATATGTACAATGGACATGGATCATTTAATGGCCTACACATTCTAGCATTTCTAATTAATTTCATTTTACTGTAGGTGTTTTATTAGATTCTTTTAAGTGCTAGAAGTGCTTACTGAATAAATACTGAGAAATAAAATAGCTATTTTTTGCCGTCATTGTCAAAAATTTTCCTTAAGTAATATTTAAAAATGAAATTAAAAAAAAAATAACCTGGAAATATACTTACTTATACATGATATGAGAAAATAATTTTATATACTGTAAGTAATTCTAGTACATTTACTTGTTTTAAAAGAAATATAGTCTATTAAAAATTAAAAGTGAAAATATTTTAAAATTGTAGTTAAATAAAACGTACTCTAACCTAAACATCCCCCTAAAATTTTTAAGTATACAAATAGAAACAATGACGTAAGAATTTTTTGCCGTTAACAATAAAATTAAAAAAAACAAAAACCCAGACGACATGCATTTAACGGATGTCAGAATTCGTTGAAAAATACATCCCTACCCTACCTAAACATAACCCCTTTTTCGAACGTAACTGATACAACAAAAGTTAATAAAAATGAACAGGCTACCACGCCTTGTCTGAATGATTTGATCTGTCTTTATCCTTGGAAATTGTGAATTATGAATTTTTCGGTGCCTTTAAAAAACAGTAAATTTGAAAAATATGTTAATCCAAAATTCGCTTGAGGATGAAATCGAACTAATATTTCTAATTTAAATAAAAAAATTAAATTTGAAGTTTTTTGCTTCCATTTTTTGAAACAGGGTTATTACTGTGTAGCGAAAAACATATTGTAAATCAGTTCATTTATAATATATATATATATATATATATATATATATATTTTATATATATATATATATATATATATATATATCAGTCACTTATGCCATGCTTTGGCGATCATGTATATAACTGACGAAGCTGATATTTTTTCCTGCAGTAGGTTGCCATTTCTTTCTGCGGTAGACCAGTTGCTACCCAAGGCTACATAACCCAGTCTGTCCTGCTATTTACCTATAACTGGGGTAAATAGAAGAGGATTCATAGTTTCTCCCAAAGTATTAGGCCGTAAGTGAATGTAACCATTCGACTGGAATTCGAACTCGGCTCTCCGATTTCTCAATCCGAGTTGCTATCCATGTATATGTATATATATGTATGTGGAT
This sequence comes from Acanthosepion pharaonis, assembly GCA_903632075.3. Lineage (NCBI taxonomy): Eukaryota > Metazoa > Mollusca > Cephalopoda > Sepiida > Sepiidae > Acanthosepion > Acanthosepion pharaonis. The sequence continues at coordinate 1,032,795 of CAHIKZ030003303.1, read as the reverse complement.
ATGTTGTTTTATTTCTTTATTTACGTCACTTTTTTTCTCGCATAACCTTTTAACCCTAGAACACTAATCATGGTTATATAGTACCTGATTTTCTTACCTAAATAATGTTTTTCAGTTCCTATTAAAGTTAACTCAAAGTACAAAGTTTGAAGTCCCTGCATGTATAATATTTCAAATAAAGATTTATATTTTTTTTTTTTTTTTGATATTTTCAAAATCGAGTATGATATACCCATGGTTAGTAGGGGTGTAACTTTAATTGATGTTTAGTGTTTAGGGTTAAGACGCTTCTGTTGTAATAATCCCTTCAGATCTTCATCAGTAGTTGCCTATGCCAGTCTTTTCTTATTCATTTATCCGTTTGTATAGGGAACGTATTCTGTTTTAGATCAAGATAAATATTTATGAGTTACATTCAAATAATACACAAAACAAACACAAGACAAACGGGTAACGCAAATAAAAACGAAATTCAATCCAATGTCTATAAAATTGAAGATCTCCACCTGCTGCCGATTGTCAGTATTCGAGCCAGCGAACATATCATATTCACTTGAAAAACAGGGCAATAAAGAAAAGATTCCACTCTTCTTCATTTGCCCATATTTGTCTTTCTATTATATACCGAACTTTAGAACTATATATATATATATATATATATATATATGTATATCATCAATGAACACTTATATAAAAACAATTACCACCAATACACAATTATATGAAAAAATTACAATCAATATACATATATCCTACCAGAAACTGGCACGAATATCGAAGCATCTGACATTCCTACACCGATGCAGAGACCTACAACTCATCCCTTCAGGCTTGGCACCAAGACTTCCCGTCAATTCAAGGAGAGCTCGTCGGGTCACAGAGAAAGCAGGACACGCCCTTGTCCGAGAGAGAATCCAGTACAATCGTTTGATAAAACAGCAACTGCAAGCTCATATCTCCCAGACGCTCGTGGATTTCTTCAAAAGAATTACTAATGATGAAGACCAGAGAAGGATCCAAAATGACCTGGATAAATCCTTCAGACATGAATTTGATGTAGTCAAGGCTTGCCAAGTGCAAACATTAAATAGATTGAAAGATCAGAAGGTGACGCACAAGGTCCATCCCCCACCAGTGAAAGCAGTAGTCAACATCAGCCAATATCAGCTGAGTGCCTCTGAGGAGTCAGTATTGAATAAGGGTCTCAACTTTGCCACAATCATCAGGCGAGTGCCATGCTTGGACATCATTACCAAGTCGAGGAGGTTGTCTTGAACATTCCTCAGACTCAGGCGGATGGACTGAGATGGAAAGTGAGACAGACCTTGGAGAGAGCTAAGCCGCCCAGGTCTAACATAACAAAACTGGAGAGTCTGGCGATTGGATCCCTACAGCGGAACGAAAACATCATCATACTACCGGCTGACAAAGGCAATGCGCCTGTAGTGATGGACAAATCCGATTATACAAGAAAACTGGAAGGCCTCATTAACAATGGTAGCTACAGCAAAGTGAAAAAGGAACCTGCTATGAAAACGGAACCTAATCAAGAACAAGAATCACTTCGCACCCAAGACGTATAGGCAGTTATCGCAGCGTTATACCAAGCTACCTCACATATACAGTCTCCCTAAGATTCACAAAGACGGTATTCCGCTCAGGCCGATTGTTAGTTGCCAAGGTTCTGCGTGCCACCCTCTGAGTCACTTCCTTGTAGATATAATTGACCCATTGATCGGAAAGTCTCCTTCATATGTCCGAAACTCCGCCCACTTCGTGGAAATAATCAAAGATGCTCCCATCCTATCCAACCAGATGGTGAGCTTGGATGTGGTGAGTTTATTCACCAAGGTACACACGGAGGAGGCACTCTCAGTAGTCTGAGTCAGATTGGTCTCTGACTCTTCCCTAGAAGAACGGACCTGTATTCCAATAAATAATCTAATTGAGATGTTGACTTTCTATACACAAACAACACAATTCGGAATGGGATCACACATATATCAACAGGATGAGGGCTTAGCAATGGGATCGCCATTATCACCAGCAATGGCGAATATATACATGGAATACATTGAGGAAATGGCATTGGAATCTATATCTCTAAAGCCAACTATATGGTTAAGGTAAGGCTTCAAGAACACCAGAAAGCTGTAACACGAGGGGAAGTAGAAAAATCAGGCATGGCTGACCACATATGGAGAGAGAAGGGAGATCACCGTCCCCTGTGGAATCATGTTGAGATCATAGACAGGAAACACCATTGGAAAATTCGTAAACTTAAGAAATCAGCACATATGCTAGGCCAAAAAAATCTCCTGAGCCGACCAAGCATAGAAATAAATACAATATTGGAACCAGTAATAAGGAGTGCCAGAGAAAAGAAATAACAACAAAGTTGCAATATGAGCTCTCGTAAAAACATGTAATGATAACAGAAAAATTGCAATATGAGCACTGGTGAAAATGGTTACTGAAGACATTAGGTTTATAATACCCAGAAATTCATACCCAGATGTCCTCAAGGACACATGGCACAGTGGATAAAGGCGTGGTTAGATCCAGTTACAAGACACAAAGAGTGTGAGTTCAATATCCGGTTGAAGATTGAGAAATTCCACAATATAAGCAATCCCTTAGGATTTGAGACATCATTCGGATGGTGTTTCTATCATCTACACGAGACTTCAATACCACAATTCAAACAGACATGCCTATGAATATATGGTTACAGCCGGCTACATGTAATAATATATTATTTCTCAGCAAGGTCTGATACTATAATGTTAGAAGTTTTAACAAAGTTATGACATAAGCAACAGTCGGGATTTGAGCTATATTAGTCACTTTTAGCCCTGTAGCCATTTTTCAATGATATCTTGTGCTTCCATAATATGACCTTTTGTATCTCCCCTTAAAATCAAAGAATATTGATGGTTTGATTAACATTGATGCCTTGTTCATCCAAGCGCTTGAGTACTTGAGTTTGAACCCTTTTTCCAATGAATCCGTGGACATCAATAAATCCAGTTATAGTTGGAGCAACTACAAATAGAACTATTGCTGTCCTCATGCGCCACATTTTGATATTTCCATTTCAAAAACCTTGTAATTTAAGAGTTTTTGGAAGATCTTCAAAGACACATTATTATTATTATTATTATTATTATTATTATCATCATCATTCGATTTCTGCTATGGACACACTACCTACCAAGTCTGCGGAAAGACCTAAGGCAGGTCGTGGTGTGTTGTTATAGCCACATTTCATGTTAATTTTTTTTTTTTTTTTTTTTTCTCTCCGATGAAGTTGCTAGCGTTACATAGACAAAGTTCTCCTTAGTGTGTGCTGTACTTAATAAGACAATTTTCTGTATGTCTCTTAAGCTGGGGTTTCAGGGATTCTTTCAATGTGTTGTTTTGTTCCATTTTTTATAATTCCAAGTGCACCTATTACCACTGGTATTATTCTTGTTTTCAATTTCCACATTTTTTCTATTTCAATTTCCAGGTCTTTGTATTTTGATAGTTTTCAAATTCCTTGGTTGCTATGTTACAATCCGCTGGACAAGCCATATCAATTAGTAGGCAAGTTTTTTCTTTCTGGTTTTTGACAATAATGTCCGGCCTATTTGCTTCAATTTTTCTGTCTGTGTGGATGGTATAATCCCATAGAATGGTGACATCTTCTATTTCTGTAACCGGCGCTGGCCGATGTTCATACCAGTGTTTGCTTACACATTTTCCAAAGTGTTTGCATTGTCCAGTGTAAGTATTGCCCCACTCTATCGTGTCGATTTTTATATTCATTTTGGGGCAAGTATAGAACATCCTGAGATTAGATGGTCTATTGTTTCTTGGTATTTGTCACAGAACCTGCATTTTGGATCCACATTATTATGTATGATATTTGCCTGAAAATTCCTAGTGAAAAGACTCTGGTCTTGCGCTGCAAATAATAAAGCCTTCAGTTTCAGACTTTAATCCAGATGCTCGTAACCATCGATGAGTATTAACTTTATCAACATTGGGTTTATTTGCACGTTCTGGATATTGGCCATGCAGAGGTTTGTCTTGCCAGCGTTGTTTCATCTGTTCAAGGGCTTTATCCTTGGCTTTCTTTTTCATATCTTTTGCTGCAATAGTTGGTTCTTGGCTTCTGTTTTGATTTACTACAGAATCTACTAAATGTAAATGTTGTTTGTATTTACTGCCTTCTTTTATTATTGAATATTTTTTCTGTCTGTTTTCATGTTGTTTCACTAATTTTATCATCCAGTCATTTGTTGTTTCCATGTAAGTTAGTAAGCCAATAGTTGTTGTCTTGTATGACAATTCTAGCTGAATAAGACCTCTTCCACCTTCTTTACGGGGTATGTATAGACGGTCTACATCAGCCTTTGGATGATGCATCTTATACTTAGAAAGAAGCTTTCTTGTTTTAGAATCCATTTGTCTGATGTCATTTAGAGTCCAGTTCAAGATGTTGAAACTATATTGGACCACTGGGATGGCAAGGTTATTAATGGCCATAATTCTGTTCTGAGAATTCAATTCAGTTTTTAATACCAGTCGTACCCTTCTATAGTACTCTTTACGCACTATTTCTTTCATTTTCTTATGGTGAATTCCTTCACTCTCATTTACACCTAGGTACTTATAAGCTTCTCCTTGTTCTAAATCTTTTATTGTTACAGCAGGGTCTAAACTAATAGAGGAAGTTTGTTGTAGCGATCCTCGTAAAACTGTAGCTTTAGCACATTTATCCAAATTGAATTTCATTCCAATGTCTTCACTGAAGCATTTTACAGTTTGCAGAAGACCTTCCAGCTCATTGTCATTCCTAGCATACAATTTTAAGTCATCCATGTAAAATAGATGGTTTATTTTCTTTTGAGCTATTTTGTAACCGCATTCTGTCTTGTTAAGTTGGCTGGTTAATACTATAAGTGATATGCAAAATAATAAAAGGAGACAAAGAGTCACCTTGAAATATTCCTCTATTGATGTTTATTTCGCCAGACTTATAGGTTCCATTTTTATGATTGAGGTAAAGTGTAGTTTTCCATATCGACATACATTGTTTGATGAAATTGATGATAACGGGTGATACCTTGTACATACTTAAAAGACTTTAAGATCCAGGAATGTGGTACACTATCGAATGCTTTACGATAATCTATCCAGGCAATACTAAGATTTTTTTTTTTCCACGGAAGCAGTTTTCCAGGATCATCCTATTAATAAGTAATTGGTCTTTACATCCGTAGCAGCCTCGTTTGCACCCTTTTTTGTTCAAGTGGTAGTATGTCATTTCTTTCCAAGAAGAAATATGTCTGTTTTGTTAAAATAGATGTTAACAGTTTGTATGTTGTTGGAAGACATGTAATTGGTCTATAGTTTTTTCGGAATATTTGTGTCACTATTTTTGGGTAGAAGAAAGGTAACTCCTTTGGTCATCCATGCAGGAATTTTAGTTGGATCGGTAACCATTTCTTGAAGTTCTTTGGCGAGTTTTTTGTGTGCTGTATTTAAATAATATAGCCAGAAGTTAGGAATTTTATCTATTCCTGGAGATTTCCAGTTGTGTGCTTTTTTCAGTGCACATTTAACATCTTCTTCTGTGATTCCCGCCCATGTCTGTTCTGGTTTATTTTTCATTCGTTCTAACTCTTGCGCAATCCAATCTGCCTCTTCGTTGTGTTCTTTAGGGCAAGCCCATATTTTCCCCAGAACTGTATAACTTCTTCCATTTTAGGGGGACTGTCACTTCAATTCTTTGTTTACCTATTTCCTGTAAAATTTCTTTGCATCGGTTTGAAAGATCTTGTTCTGTCTATAGAATCTTGATCTTTTCTCGTGGCGTCTTATTCTTTGAGCCTTCAGTTGTATTGTTTGCTTTATTTTTTCTTTAGTTGATAGGACTTCATTTTCATTCCTGATATTGTATTTTCTTTCGACTCTTCTGCCTTTTCTAGTTCTTACATTTACTCCTCTTGCTAGTTCATCGAGTACTGATAATTCACTTCTAAGGTGTTCAATTTCTTTTTCTATTTTTCTTTTCCAAGGTGGATCTTCATGTCTGTGAGACTGCCTTTTTTTTACTTTGATGTTCAGTTTATTTGTTGCTGCTATTGCTGATGCATATATTGCTTCATTGAGATTTATATGAGTGTCTTCTTCATCCAGAATCTTATTATTATTATTATTATTATTATTATTATTATTGATATTGTTATTATTATTATCATTTTATTGGCTTTGATTTCTGGTGTGTACATATTTCTTTACGGGTCCTGTCCAGGGATCTAAGGTCAGAGATGGCATCATGATATTTTCCACGGACAAAATAAAAAAAAAAAGAAAAAAAAGACGTATTTTGCATAGACAAAACCCTTTGTAAGTTATGGGCTGTATTCATGAGAACACTTTTTTTTGCATTTCTTCAAGGCATGGGCTTCCAGAGTTAATGTCTCCCGTTCTTGTACTTCCCATTTTTAATATTATTGTTATAATTATTGTGGTTATTACAACCATTATTATTATTATTATTATTATTATTATTATTATTTAATACTCTTTCCCTTGCATATTCTCGCATATAAACTATTATAAACTTAATAGTCAGACAAAATGAATAAGAGTTTACAGCTACGCATCATCCCCTGATAGTTGCTGTCGTCAGACAGGAATGATAAAGAGGCTCGTATGATGGAGAAGGATGAGGGATATTTTATCTCTGACTAAAAGACAGGGGATCATCGCATGGAGATTATTAACGTCCACTGGATTTGAAACTTTGTCCATAGCAAAATCCAAAGCGCAAACATCTCAATATCTGTATTATGCATTCACATATCAACTAAATAATAATAATAATAATAATAATAATAATAATAAAAATAAAACATGAAAAAGGATCCAAAACGAGAATGATGCTTTCGATAATATATGTAATTCAAAAGCTGCTGTAGACTGGCTCCAAGGCCGAACGGGTAAAGTTACACTTTTGTTCAAAAGTCTTTTTCCTGGATGGGGAAAGGTTTGTAAATTCGATTCCTGTTGAAGGAACGATTATTTCTTAAGAGATCTCAGTTTAAGCCGGATTTTCCTGTTTAATAAAATAAAAAGAAACAGGGATATAACTCAAAAGACGTGTATCCAAAAAATATTTAGAAATAATATATTTATATATATATATATATATATATATATATATATATATATATATATATATATATATATATAAGTTTACAGAGCATAAATATTATAAATTAACTGATTTAAAATATGGTTTATTTTGCTACACAGTAATAATCATGTTTCAAAAACTGAAGCTAAAATTTCAAATTTAATTATATAATATATATAAATATTATAGTTCGGTGAAAGAAATTTGAGAGATAAAAAATCAACAAATATAATAATACTGTTAAGTCTAATAATATTTATTGTATATTAATCATTAAACCTTTTGAGGAAATGGAAGCATGATGAGAATAAATTTAAAAATTGGGATGAAAAAAAAAAAAAAAAAAAAAAAAACGAAGTGGGACTTTTTTTCCAGAGGAGTTTGTCTTTTTTCTCCATGTATTATATTATTGATATGATCTGATAGATTTGAACTAGTTGTTTCCCACGATTTGTGTTGTGGAGAGTTTGTAGAGGTATATAGTTTAGGGTGGGGTTTGATGAGTGTTTTAGTCAGGTTTATAGCCACTTGTTGAAAATCTTGGTCTTGGGGTGACGGCATCTATTCACTCATATATTGTAACTTCTCGCTCTCTTCTCTTTGTCATCTTCCGACCCGTGATCGCCCGACGTTTTGAATACCAGATAAAAGAAGGTAATTTGAACTTAACTAATTTATTAAACACGTTGAGGTGTACATTTCTAAATATCCAGTGAGGTCGCTCTCTTGCCCTCTGCCTGGGGAGCAAATCCAGAGACGAAAGGAAACTACGTCTACATTGCTTGACGTGTAAGTACCAACTCCGAGAGAAAAAAATTCTCAAGTTATAATTCCCATGCTAGTTCAGCCAATCAAAATCGACTTCCTTTATTTTGTCTTGTATCTGACCCCTAAGGTCAAACTGAGGAAGTCAAAGCAGAAATACACTTCTCTAAAAAAATAACACCAGCTAAACTATTATTCAACACCAGGAATTGTCCGCATATTTTAGTAATTTCTTTGTTTTCGCTTTTAAATTTCCGTATCATTTTTAGGACATTCTGCACTGCACTTAAATTCATAATGTCTAAGTACCATATCGAAGAGCACATTCGAACAAGTGTCATGAAAATGTTTAAAGAAAACACACAGGAAAGCAGTCAGTTATTTGCCATGAGTGATAAACGCTTAAGCGATCATGTATCACATAACTGACTGATAGGAAAGTAACTTTACGGCAGTGGCAAAATGACCGAAGCTGAGACACAAGCTCAGGAAGAATAATATTGCTGATATAAAATAATTTTTCCATAGCTATACACAAATTCTTGTTGATTGCCTTTTTTCCGGCACTCATTCTCTTTTGTGCACACAGATTCCAAAACGCATACATACGCACTGACGCACACTCATTTCTTTTACCAAATATTTTATCTTATTCTTTCCTTCTTCGTACAATTCTCTTTCACTTTCCTCTATTTCTTCCCATTTCGCGCTCTCTTGAATTTTTCTATTGCAAACCACTTACTATATCTGACAAACACGCCTTATTTTCTGTTAAGTCCGCCATCTTCAACCGCCCGTCCTTTGGTACAGTAATTCTCGATCTATCAGAGTGATGTGCGTTACAAATTTTCTTGTCTATCTTTTCGCATCCATTTTCCTCCTCTTAATGTAAAGCGGAAACCTACAAAATAATATCTACTTTTATTGCCAGCTCTTAAATGGTTAACGCCCTTTCTAGTGTCTATACGATTATTTCTTTATTTCTCTGCATAGAATTGGATCTCATTTTTTTTTATCATATCTAACTTAGCATTTTCCCAGAAAACTAGCTATCATTTTGGAATTCAGTTTTACGGGATGAACATAACAGCATCGCCATGTTAATTTCCATCCGCCATTTCTGTATTGCCCAGTGACATACAGTTTATGCAAAGTTTAGCTTCGTTTATTTTATTTCCGTTTTGTATGTTTTATTTTTTTTCTTTGCAGGAAAGATGTGGTTAAAAGAAAAAACGGAAAAAGGATAAAAAGGAAGCACACTCTGCAAACTAAAACCATGTGTAAATTACAGGGTGATACTTTAAAAAAAATAAAAATCAAATGTTTAAAAAAGCAGACGTGATAATTATTGGTGTCATTTAAGAAAAATAAATTAGACTTTTAGATAAATTTAATAGAAAAGGGGAATCATATAATTTCTTGTTTGAATGCTAAATGAATAGAATTTTGAAGGAGAAGGAAAAAAAGAAAGAAAAAAAAAGAAAGAAATTAGAATCTTGTTTGAATAAAATAGAGAAATAAATGAATGTGAGCCCCGGTTCAGAAGGAAAGGAAGAAAGCAAGAAAGAAAGCAAGAGAGAAAGCAAGAGAGAAAGCAAGCAAGAAAGAAAGAAAACAAGCAAGAAAGAAAGCAAGAAAGAGACTTGCCATCTTGTTTCGACAACTATTTAAGGAAAGAAATAAAGAAAATATGTATGTTGAAGAAAATTATGAAAAGAAAGAAAATGAGTATTTTGTTTGGGTAAAATTTTCAGGAAGGTAATAAGGAAAGAACTTGAATCTAAGTGTTGGTGAAAGAAAGAAAGAAAGAAAGAAAGAAAGGAACAATTGAATTCAAATCCTGTTTAAACTAAAATAAAGAAATTTATGAAGAAACTGTGCCAATCGCGTTTTAAAGAAAGAATGTAAAAGGAAAGAAAGAAAATTAGTATTTTCTTTGGATGGCAAAATACAGACAGACCTTGAATCCCAGTGTTGAAGAAAGAAAGAAAGAAAGTCATTTAGAATCTTGCTTGAAAGATTAAGGAAAGAAAGAAATTATGTTTGAATATTGAAAGGAAGTTAAAAAAAGAAAGAAAATAAACAGAAAATAATTTCGAATTTTTTTTTTTGTTGAAAGACGATAAAATTTGTATCCTGCTGTTGAAGAAAGAATGAATCAAAGAAAAAAAAAAGCAAAAACGAAAGACAAAAGAAAGAAAGAAAGTAGAAAGAAATAATATTTTGTTTATATTTTCAAAGAACATAAACGCCAAGAGTTTGCTGAAGGGACTTTAAAGAACTAACTTAAATAATAAAGAATAAAACTGGTTTTGAAGAATGTTTGAAGAAAGAGAAGACAAAAGAGACTTTGAAACCCGATTTAAGAATTTAAGGATTGAAAAAAAGGTCATGGCGAAGGAAATAATGCTTGAATTTTGGTTTTAAAGCAGATGTTGAAAAGAGTTAATACCCGTTCTCTCAAACAGTTCACGCCATATGTCTCTACATCGGTATTCATTCCATCATTCCGTCATAACGATGTCTCTGTTGTTTACCTTAGCATTCACGGAAAGCCCTGTCAAGTATTGTCAGATTCAATATCGCGAGATGATGAAAAGCGATACTTTATTTGCTAGATTGATGTTCATTCACCGTGTATGGTTTGAATAATGGCGTTCGTTTGAAATAAGATTGTTTGTAGTTATTTTTATGCTCTTGATCTTCGTAAAAAAATAAATAAATATACTCCAGTTAAAAATCATTAACTTGAACGAATACTGAGCACCATTTTCTGGGGTAAGCTGTAGAGTAAGTTTTGATTAAATAAACAAGTAAATATAAAAACGTTATAAAGCGAACAACGTAAAATGATTTATGTGAGTACATTTAAGGCAAACAAAAGAACAGGAAAATGTGAAAGAATTCGTAAGGATATCATTAAAGGTATAAAATTTAATTAATGCTTCAAAAAGAGATATATATTTTTAAAAAGGGGACAACACGACACTGTAAAAGAAAAAAAAACGGAGCCACAGTAAATGCCAATAAGAAAAGAAATAATATAACCTTATAGAGTATAGCAACCGGGTTGCGTTCGTCTCTTATTGGAGAACATGAAAATAAAAGTACACTATCAATCATATATTCACACACATATATATATATATATATATATATATATATATATATATATATATATATATATAGGCAGCAATTTTCATTAATGCATGTTTCATTAAATAATATAAACATGTTTTATCTATTTATATTAAGTAAGTTTCTTTCATATTGTCTGATAAGCTTAATCACATTATCGTTGAAAGACGAAAGGAAAACTCCATATTGATACATGTTTAAATCCAATGTAAGCTTTTGGCTTACATAAGCCTTTATCAAAGATGACAATTTCAATAAATCAAACAACACACGGACGAAACAACAATGATAGTCCGCCCTTGCTGCATGAAAAATTTCAAAGTAACGACAAACTCGTATATACGAGACGCGGAAGCGAAAATCGCGTCGCAGCTCGTGTCATCACATATGACCACGCGAGAGTGAAAAATGAGAAGTATAGGAAGCCGTTGGTATAAACCAATGGCTTCGGTTATAAATTATAGGCATTTAAGGATATTTGTTGACAACACAACTATACTTAAACATGAAATCAATAAACAAAAAATAAAAATTATTGAAGCTTTATACATAAAACAGTTGAAACCTAACCTGAACAAAATAAACAGACATTAACGGATATTTTCTCCTATTCTCCTTTCAAATTAGTCCATACATCTTCGACATTTGTTGGATTCTTTCCCTTAGTTCTTTCATTTAGCAACTTTCAGACATTCTCAATATGATTCATGTCTGGGTTTTGAGCAGGCTACTCTATAACAGTAACATCTTCCTCAGAAAGAAATTTCTTAACAAGACAAGGCGCGTTATCTTGCATAAATACAGCTGGTTGATTAATTGCAGTTCTGAAATTAGTTACAACATGTTTCTTCAATATCTTTGTATACAGTTCCGTTAATTTTACCGTGTAACCTAACAAGAGGTTCCGTACCAGCAGTTGAAATCATGCCAAACACCATCACACTTCCTCCTCCAAATATAAGGCTGCTTTTAGTGCCCTGAGGCGAATATCGTTCCTTATGACTGCGTCGAACGAGGCTTCTCCCTTCACAAACGAACATGTTAAACTTTGACTCATCACTGAAATGAACACAATCCCACTGTTCTTCTGTCAATATGACGTGTTCAGTGACAAATTTCAATCTGCTCATTTAATTCTATTTAGAAATGTAAAACTTCGTAGTGGCAACGCGACTGTTCACAAATCGATCCTTTTTTGATTCATTACCACTCCATATGTCTTCCCTTGCAGTAGTTTTCCTAGGCCTGCCAGGTGGTTTCTTGGCTTCACATGACCCAGTTTTCTCAAGTTTTCTTAAAATACTATAAATAACACTTTTAGATTTCTACCACAGTCTCTGAAATATCCCCAGTTGAGGGTTCATCTTCACTACAGAACTTGACTATCAGTTTTCTAAGTTCCAATAATGTCACAGATTTTTTTCGCCATGTTTACAATGCAAGAGCCAGTAAAGAGCCGGTGTAATTTAGTAAAATACCCTATTTTATATTCTTACCTTAAAAAATTTTAATAATGCAAAATAATTATTAAATTTTATGGATTTATTTAATCGTTCTGATGTTTTTGATCATCTATTTTTTGTAATGTTGTATATTTATTCTTATAACTTTATCAAAATAAGTTTATTCGTCTTTATATTTTGAAATTATATAATTTACCTTTATATCCTTATTTTTCCTTGATAGAATGTTCTATGAAGCTTTAAAATAAAAACTTATTTCACATTTAGACTTTTTCGTAACATCGTTTTGATCATTATGCACGCTACTGTATATATATATATATATATATAAATATATATATATATATATATATATATATGTGTGTGTGTGTGTGTGTGTGTGTGTGTGTATCATTGAATACGACTACGACAGACAAGGTGTTTTTAGTTAGTTTTTTATACAATTTCTCATGCGATCTAATATTTCTTTCTTTTCAGATGATAAATTATATAAAAACTGTCCAAATGTTTTTTTTTATCCGAGCGCTTTTGGCTATACATTTAGCCATTTTCAGGGATTAAATAATTTAAATGTTAAATAAGAAATAGTTTGTTGTATGTATGTGTTATGAAATGATTTCATTTTTTAAAACACGGTCAACATATTGTGTCCAGGTTCAAAGTTAAGTGTTGTTTTTTTATTAATAAGGCTTCCATTATTTTTAGCCTTTGGAAAGAAAGAAGGATTTCTGCCTATATAAACAATATATATATATAGGACAGTGTTGTGTATTGCTTTTTTCTTCTTTTTTATTTCTTTTTAAAGAGGATAAAAATGAAATCTTTTTTCTGACATCGGCTTTTAACACCTTTATTTCTGTAACACAGTAAGACCAAATTGTGGCATATTTGCAGCGAAATCGGGTTTTATTCCTGAAAGAAATATATCCTCGACAGGAAATAACCCGCCAATAAAATGTTTAACATTTAAACGTAATCTACCACACCTGTCAGGCCAGTCCCATCAGATTTGTAAATGAAGGAATCTATTTTACCCTCTTCACTCAGCTACAAAATCCGATAAAGAAATTCCCAAATTCCCAATGGGTTCGTGAAATATGTTAGTGTTTGCGCGACTCAAATTGCAGAGAAAAGGTGTTCCTTAAATTTATTGGGATATATTTTTTAAAGTCTTTTTTTTATTATTGTCATTGAAAGAGGAGCGGGAATGAAACGAACATTTAGTGCCTATTTTATACAAAAACACATGCGCATCTATATACAAGATGCGTCAAAATTAGCGTCCCTTTTTTCAAACTAAAGCGGATCGGTCGACAGGGAACAATGGGGTAGCCATGATCTAGTCTAACAGTAATGAAGATTTGGAAAAGGCGCGCGTTCTTCAAATTTTAGGAGATTCTCCTAAAATCGAGATTTATATCAAATGTTTTTCGCATGAAGTATATATATATATATACACACACACACACACACACACACACACACATATATATATATATATATATATATATATATATATATATATATATATATAAGTAAACCTTGAAGTCAACACTCAGAAGCGACAGGCTGTTTCATGGTAAGCGCAATCGTTAGGCCGCCTGACGATTGTGTCTATCATGAGACAGTCTGTCGCCTCTGAGTGTGGACTTTAATATGATATATATGTATATTTATGTTTACATACGCTCTATCTCTGAGCATTTTATCCCATAAATATAGCACACCTTAAAACTTCTTTATATATATATATATATATATATATATATATATATATATATATATATATATATATTGACAGCATATTTTCATTCAAGGATATTTGGTTAAATAATTTAGACGTACTATGTCGATTTTAGTTTTAATCCGTTCAAGTCTCACTCTTTGTTTTATTGTATGAATGATTCATGAATTTATAAATTATAATTGCACCTATAATTTGAAATATATATATATATATATATATATATATATATATATATATATATATATATATATTATGAAAGGCTCAAACAGTAATATTCCATGGTTGTAATTCATTGTATCCCATAAATATAGCACACCTTACAACTATATTTCTACATACATACACACACGCACACACACATATATATATTTATATAGACCTCTAATATTCTCTTTCTTTCTCTCTCTCCACACACACACACACACACACACACATATATATATATATATATATCGAATTCCAGTCGAATCCATTACATTCACTTACGTGCTTGGGAAAGGTGTGTATCCTCTTCTTCTCCCTCCAGCTATGAGTAAATAACAGGACAGTCTGGGTGCTATAGCCTTGGTCTAGGAGAACAACTACTCAAAACCCGGAGTGGATCCCCTAAGGTGGATGGACGGCACTTTGTGCTACCTTCCGGCATCTCCTGCAGCCGCGCTGGTACCAAACTCTATTGGTTTATCCTCTCCTTTGGCAAGGCCGAGGTGGGGGGGGGCACTAGACGTCTGGGAAGACCTAGTTCTCCATATATCCCACCCAGGCACCGCGCTACTCTATCGTCTCTCGAGACAGACGGATGCCGACGACGACGACGATATATGAAAATATATATATATATATATATATATATATATATATATATATATATAAAAATATAGTCTTAAGGCGTGCTATATTTATGGAATAAAGTGCTCAATATCAGAGATAGAGCGTGTAAAATATAAAAGTGAACATGTGGCCTGACGATTGCATATAGCATGAAACAGACTTTCGCCTCTAAGTGTTGACTTCTATGTTCACTTTTATATATATATATATATATATATATATATATATATATATCATTTCACCTCAAGCACGGCAGTAGTGCTACTAGTACTCAAGTTTACAGATAATGAGGGTAAGAGGAAAAACTGGGATCTAGTGGAAATTAAAATTTTTGAAGATTGTATTTATCATGGAGTTTTATGGGCGGGAAATACAAAAAATATTGTTGAAGTATAAGTAATGGTTACACTTAATTAATTCAATAGTATAAGGGTAGTACATAAATGTCAATCCACAAGCACGCTTAAATTCACATAGTCTGGGTCCCAAGGAAAAAAGCTAATGAGAGCAGTAGCCGTAAAAGTATTTCTAGAAATGACAGAGGGAATCCACATCATGTCGGTGACATAATGGCTGATTTCTAGATGTCAAATCAAAATCGATTACATTGCAGATCCTTCTTTGGATCTTGTCAAGAACCTTCAAGATGAGTAGCAGGGGCACCTAACCAGATATGGCAACAGTATTCAATGCTTGGAGGAATGGTAGATTTGTAAATGCGCAAGACGGACTCTGACGGGGAAAAGAAAACTTCTAGCACGACACAGTGACCGAACAATCCTTGCAATAGATGCATCTATTGATTCGATGTAGACGTTCCACTTCTAGTCTGTTGTGTTGCACTCCATGAGTCTAGCATCAGCCATGCTGATGGTGGACTGGAAAGTTTCTCTTTGTTGTTTAAATGAGATCAGTTTCGTTTTGGAGGCATGAAAATTTACAAGCAATTTCCTGACGATAATGAAAGCTGTGTCGTACGAACACGCTTCTAAATCATTTAACCTTAATGCAGATCTCCCCCTGGACTATACAATTAGATGTACTTTGTATCACCATAAACATTTTCGATGTCCTCAGTCCCCAGCTATGTGTTCATGCTGATGTAACAATTATAATAATAATAGTAAGTTCGAATTGTGTGACAAAGTAAAATTGGTAAATATTCTAGAATACAAACCCCACGTGTTCAAATCGAAACTATTTACATTTAATCAACCGGAAAAAGAATTTCTGCCTTTCACCAGTGCAACTCATGCTAGCCACCCAGGAGAGCAACTCTTGGAGCCTTCTTGGGCTCATGTTTTCCATTGACATAATGGAGAGTAATTATATTAATTCATTTGCTAGGACTGCTCCTAGGAAAGTTCGTTTACCATGTCTTGCAAGATATTTTGTTTCGTTGAAATTCCATCTTGCACATTCGTCCGTGCAAAGAATATTGCTGCCATATCTGGTCTGGTGCTCCAACTATATATCTTGACATTATTGACAAAATTCAAAGAAGCATATGTAATATTTTCGGTCCTGTCCTGGCACCTCGACTTCAGAAACATTACACCACCGTGACCTGGCTTCTTTGGTGTGGCTTCCTCTGTCTTTTCTATAATTATTTTCATGGAAATTGTTCTTATGAACTTTCCATCTTGGTACGTCGACCGCATAAATCGAAGCGTATTACTAGATTGGCATTTAGGTCTCACTGTTTTAATGTTGAAATACATAGATGCAACCGTAAGTACACGCTTCCCAACCTACAATTGACATTGTCTGTCTTTTTGTAGACCCTTGCGTTTTAGTGGCATTACTGCCGTGTTTGGAATCAAATGATTTAAAAAAAAAATCATAATCAAAAACTGGTGGGTGGCTTGGCTGTTCAATTCGAAAATACTGAAATGTTAGGACGTCATCCATCAAAACTCGGCTAGAGAACCGTTTACATAAATAGACAGGCTGAGGAAGAGTGTTGCAAATATGTATCTAGACAGACATATGTAGAGATATTACTGATAAAATATTTTCAATATGATACAGCAAGTGAATGAAAAACTTTTTCTAGCACACTCACTCATATATATATATATATATATATATATATATATATATATATATATTTTCTGTGGTTTGGGTTTGACGTTGGACGAGTATTCTTTCGTCTATAGTTGCTGGCAGCTGTTGTCGAGATCAACTTAGGCTTTTAAAACATCAGTCTACATCGCTCCCTGTGCCATCTTGCACGCCGATCATTTTTCTGATGGAGGCCTTATTCGCTAAACTTCTCAAATCACATTTAGGCAGTTGCGCCATTTGCTTTCAGGTCACCGTTTCCCAACCGCTACAGAGAAAATAATATAGGGAAATAATATATAAGTAAAAAATAAAGAAAAGAAAGTAATAAGAAAAATCATTTCTTATGTTATAAAAAAAAACGACGCCAGGCAACTTCAAAGAAATATCAAACACACTTAGTGTTACTTACCCGAATCTATGCCCTTTCTACGCGTAACGAATTAGAAAATAGATAAAAAGCATAACAAAAAGTAAGATTTGAAATGAAACAAATAAAATACAATATGTTTGATTGTTTCATCTTGTTAGAATGAAACAAAGCAGTCGTTTTTCCTAGCTTTCTTTTTTTTTTTTTTAGCTTATATCGCAATGCTCATTTGATTGTGCTACCTAGCAATCCGTCTTATCAGCCTTGATAAACTCGGAGGAAATGACACAACAGGCGAATTCTTTCTTACTTTCCTGTTTGCAGAAAACAAATGGGTGGCCGGTTTGTTTGAAAAGTTAAAGCGTGCCAGATGGAAGCCGATAAAGAAGAAACGAAACGAAACCAACTCGAATAAATTACAAAAGAACTGTCAATAAAATTCCGATTTTTGCATGAAAGGTGCGTTTCAGATATAATCTCTTTTAGTGGTAATAAATATATTTTTTTGATATTTTAGAAACACTTTCTGCAGTTCTATCTAACTGTCAGAGATGGGATATTCTCATTATCTATACGATATTTATCGCATTGAATTCAACATTAAAGTTATCGGATTCTGAAATTTATAAATACTAAACATTTCAAATGTATGGATCAGTTCTGACAAATTTAGTATCGGAGATGAGAAAATTGAACAGTGAATATGCCGTGTTAGGCGTAGTCTCTACCAATGCAGCACATTGCTACAAAAACTAATATCAACATAAGAATATGTCATGATTGAAATAGAGTATTACGTATGAATGTCATGTATGACACAAAGCCCGTTCAGAAATGTCTGAACTGTCAGTATTATACGATCGTTTTCTCTGATCAAAATTAAATCCAATGTCAATAGTTATCAACTGTGTTTTTAATTTTATGTTATTTTACTGTTCTTTCTCCTTAATAAGGTTTTCCTTTTTATTATTGATATAATTGAATAACCCACCACCACCACGAGTGGCGGCACTATAGGGGGTAACCACTTATAATTATCCGTTAGGACAGAGGACAGGAGAGTTGAGCTGGGATCTGCGAGACTAGTAGCCTTCTGATAACAGCACGCACACAATTGTACTAACTTGCGACGACCGTGCGCATAACTATTACTTGCTTGTTGTACTGGTTTCTATAATAAACCTGTTACTATTTATCCACCGTGTTTGTCCATTCCATATTCATATTAACACGGAAAATAATAGTTCCTTTAAAGATACACACTATCTGAAATGATCTGCATATATATATATATATATATATATGTGTGTGTGTGTGTGTATGTTTCTTTGTAATATTTATTTTGTTATCAGTTATCTTTTGTTAATTTCCCTCTGAAAGTTCTCCACTGCCTTAACCGGGTATTGAACTCACACACTTTGAGTCCTGTCACTGGATCTAACCAACGCTGTTATCCACTGTGCCATGTGTCCTTGAAGACTACTGACATTAAACATTGCACATAGAACTAGAACAGTTTACCCCAGTGAGCGTAATAAAGGGTTCAGTTCGACATTCCAACCACCTGAAGAAGGCCGGAGCGTACAAAGGCCGAAACGTTGTAATAAATATGGTGACAAAGATGACGACAATAGTCCGAATAATGTAAATAATGTACATAATACCTTGTCTCAGAAATATAGACAAAATAAATATTTTTAGTTTTTAACTTTTTAGGAGCGGGGGA
This sequence comes from Acanthosepion pharaonis, assembly GCA_903632075.3. Lineage (NCBI taxonomy): Eukaryota > Metazoa > Mollusca > Cephalopoda > Sepiida > Sepiidae > Acanthosepion > Acanthosepion pharaonis. The sequence continues at coordinate 1,013,499 of CAHIKZ030003303.1, read as the reverse complement.
GGTTATAATGTCCTTTAGTGATGCAAGTCTTATTAATTAATTCGCAATTGGATGAGAAAAGGCGTATTCATAATTTCTTTTTCAAAGGGAATTGGTGCATAGTTCAATAAAACAATTAACAAATTCCGATTCGTTATGCATTACACACCACCCGCACTTCCAAGCTTACAGCACCTGGTATTCTCAAGTGGTCACCCATCTAGGTACTGACCAGGCTTGATGTTGCTTAATTTCAATGATCGGACGGAAACCGGTGTTTCGACGTGATGTGACCGTAAACTAAAAAAAGGTTAGGGATGAAGTCCCTTCAGCAAAACCGATGACAGCTATTGGAGTGAGAAAAATTATTTCCAGAAAAATTGCTTTCAGAAAAAAAGATTTTATATATTTCAAACGGGAGTAGCAATAGCTTAAAGGATTCTTGGCGTTTCCTTATAAGAAAACAGCTACACGCAAGCCACTAGTGACCCGCTGAAGGCCGCCGATGGGAACGCCAGCGGCCATTTGGTGGCAGCCACCGGTGGGCCTCTAGCGGCCCACAGTGCTTACATTGCCGAGTCGAACACGCCGATGGCCAGACAACGGGCCACCAGCGGTAAACGCTAGTGACGTGCCACTCAGTGGCAGATTGGTAGCTTGCGTGTAGGAATATTACTATTAACAACAATACCATTACTGTGATTAGAGTGGCGATAGTGTCTACCCTGTATCAATGATAATAATGCAAACTATGGATTTAATAAATACTGAACACTTCAAATATCTCTGGGTGGGGATAAATTATGTCAAATTTGGTATCGGAGATTTGGGAATTGGTAACAGGACAGGTTGCACAGGGATCTTTTTTAGTAACACTCCAAGATGCTATAAAACCCAAATTATTAACCTGGCAACTTAAGTGATCTACTTAAATGGCCTCATCATTCCTGGCCTATTATCTATCGGTCGTAACAGCAAAATTGTACAGATCGCGTAACAGCAAAATCCTGTCTGGCCTCTTATATATCAGGTATAACAGCAAAATTGTCCAGATGGCGTTACAGCAAAATCATGTCTATCGTCTTAAAAATCAGGTATATCAGCAAATTTGTCCAGATGACGTAACAGCAAAACCATGCCTGGCTTCTTATATATCAGGTATAACAGCAAATTTGTCCAGATGGCGTAACAGCAAAATCATGTCTGGCCTCTTATATATCAGGTGTAACAGCAAAATTGTCCAGATGGTGGAAAAGCAAAATCCTGTCTGGCCTCTTATATATCAGGTATAACAGCAAAATTGTCCAGATGGCGTTACAGCAAAATCATGTCTGTCTTTTTATAAATCAGGTATAACAGCAAATCTGTCCAGATGACGTAACAGCAAAATCATGCCTGGCTTCTTATATATCAGGTATAACAGCAAATTTGTCCAGATGGCGTAACAGCAAAATCATGTCTGGCCTCTTATATATCAGGTGTAACAGCAAAATTTTCCAGATGGCGTTACAGCAAAATCATGTCTGGCCTCTTATATATCAGGTATAACAGCAAAATTGTCCAGATGGCGTTACAGCAAAATCATGTCTGGCCTCTTATATATCAGGTATAACAGCAAAATTGTCCACATGGCGTAACAGCAAAATCATGCCTGGCCTCATATATCAGATGTAACAGCAAAATTGTCAAATTGTTAGATTAAGCTTTGCAACTTTGTATCTTAGTAGTGATTAATGATATCTCACTGAAATTCTCCGAGTTTTTTATAACACTATTCGAATCTACTTTGTACAAAAAGAATACATTTACCTCTAAGTTTAATGATGATCCCTCTCGCTGTTGTGACTTCCTGAACCAGTTTTCCTCTCTACTCTTCCCTCTTTATAACTTATTCGCCGTTCTCTTGATGGTTTTTGAATGGATTTTGAAGATGGAAGCCAGTGTATGAATATTCGTACCGTAACTGAAAGCCCGAATGATTTTTTTCGTCTCACCATTGCTCAGTTGGGAAGGCATGGTGGGGATGACATGAAACAATTTTAACCTGTTCTATTTCAAGCTGAATAACTCAAAGGATTTTTCAGTGACTCTTGCGATAAATCGTGTTAAGATAGCTAAACGGCTTATCTGAAAACCTGGTAAAAGAAACTCAATTAGTCTAGTATCATTCAACGGTCAACTCGTTTAGAAAGGTCTAAATTAATGATACTCAACGAGAGTTGTTAGGCCCAACGGTGGACCAGAGAATTATTTTCAATGGACCTGTAGCCACCATTAACCAGAATTTATATTTTCTACTACATTCTGCTTTTGTAAATAAAAATTTATTTCCCGTTACATGGAATTTCAAATTATGCTAAGGCAGGCGTCCATATAATTTTGAAACACCGGTTCACGTACGATCACCGAAGTTAAGTAACGTCGAGCCTTATCAGTACCTAGCTTTATGAATAATCAAGAGTGGCCTCCCCTTGTTTTGCTACTATCCCCTTTTTAGAGAGCTATTACTGTTTACTGGGGCTATAAAAAGACACTATACGCATATTCTAACCTTAATAAAGCTTTCTTAAAGCCTACACCTGTGTATTTTTGTCATTATACCTAGATGGCTGACCGCTTGGGAATACCAGGTGCTGTAACCTTGGGTGTCCGGGTGGTGTAATAGATAATGGCTCGCAATTGTTAAAAAGAGCGTCAAATTTCAATTACAATCGGGATTGTTATATTTACCTACGAGTAAATAGACTTGGGAACGGTATAAATCCACGTCTTAACCGCGAGGTAGGTGGGGAGAATTAGTAAGACTTGTATGACTAAAGTATTATTGTATAAAAAAATCAGACTTTAAATAACCTTCAAATCCGTAAAAAAAAAACGAATCAATCAATTTCAAGTCTACGGTCGACGATTATCTGTCGTACGTATTCTAAATCTGTATTTCTTTCTCTCTTACTGTGTGCCCTTAAACCAACCTCATTTAGTAACCCTTTACCTCGGGTGCTTGTTAGGTCTTTTATCTAAGATCCAAAATAATTAATCTGCAACAAACAGTTTAAATCACAAAGCAAATATATCCATATTTTTAAAATAATTATTCACAACTTTTTACATATTAATCACTTTTAAGTCATTACAGTTTCATGTATGTTCAAGCGGAGTAGATGTTTTTTATCGTCTTTGCTGATGTCTTCGTCATGTCATCTCGCCCACTGTCCTAAAAATGACGTCATTTATGTACAGGGAAAACATGGTGCAGCATTTTCTTTTATGTCCTTGGCACAGTTCTTTCAATGCTACCCTACTAGCTTTCGATACCTAATTCCCATTTTGCTCCGAGTCAAAGACTGTCCTCTATTTGTCTGCCCCTGGGTAAGATGATCGCTTAGACATCACGGTCAAATTAACGGACAGCTAGGGATTTTTGTTAAGCGATAAACAAACGCCCGGGCTTAGCGCTTAAAGCTATGAACACTGTCGTGTCATGGCTAACTCCCGTTGACCGATAAATATCAACTTCCATTTATGCAGAGAAATAACCATTAGTTTTTGGAATATACGTTTATTTATCATTTTATTTCTCTTATTGCAAACTGATTTTTACTAAAAGATTTTTGTTTGAACGTGTCCTTGTGTTTGCTGTTTTTTTTTTTTTTTTAAATAAAGCAAAAAAAGTAAAATCCTATTTTTAATCGATGCGTACCGGATAAAAATTTTCACAATGTTAGATTTAACTTTTTTTTTTCATTGACACATCCCTTCTGATCATAGCTTTCCATAGACATCTTTTTTAATATCTGCGAATTAAAATGTTTCTTGGTAATAGGGACGGTGCAATTGTCTTGTCTCCCTCTCAAATTTATGATCAGGCCTCTACTCTGCATCATATTAATTTTCATAATGTAGTATTCATATAAAAATCTCAATAATTAACCTTATAATCGATCCTAGGCAATATAGGTAAAAAAAACTTGAAAAATTGAAAATAAATATAAATTATCTAAATAAAAATTAGAGACATGTCATAATAGATCATTCATCTTAAATAATATGAGACATGTCATAATAGATCATTCCGTCTTAAATAATTAGAGACATGTCATAATAGATTATTCCGTCTTAAATAAATCAGCAATATTTTGCGGCAATTTTTAAAATCAACTTGAGATTTTTCTTGTTAAAAACTTGAAGAATTTTAGCACATTCAACATTATGGATAAAACATAGTGAATTTTTTATAGATTTAGCTTAAGCAAAACAAATTCACGGGTTTGGATGAAAAAAAATCCCAGAATGACGTCAAAATCTGTGAATTTTTTCTACAGTGTAACCCGGATATAAGAGAGTTGTCGAAACCGGAGAAGAAGTCTCTTATATCCGGGTTTCTCTCGTATCCGGGTTTGGTCTATTTTATATACATTAACACAGGCTCTAATTTGGGACCAGGGAAAATCTCTCTTATATCCGGGTTTCTCTTATATCCGGGTCTCTTATATCCGGGTTATACTGTATTATCTTTTAATAATCAGTTATGCTTAGTTTAATTTGTAACATATCAATGTAGGTGAAAAAAAGGAAATGTTGACATGATAGAGAGGGTCACAAAGTGCTGGCTCATGTCTCCAACCAGGCTTGAAGTCATTCTCCTCTCAGGGATATTTCGCACCGGCCCTGCTTTGTAAAAATAGTCGAGTAGGTTTGACTTTCCCTCTCCACGGTTCTGAATAGATGTGTTATTCTTCGAGGCTGTCTGACAACCAAAGCCAGTAGAGATCAGTCTCTCCTACTACTCAACCTGTAGGCAGTGGGGAAGAAACGGATTCAAGGTTTTCTCAATGGTATTTCTTCGAAAGTGGACGTAACCGATTTAACAGGAATTTGAACTAGGCTCGCCGATTCCACGTTCTATCATGGTACCCTTTACTTTATTTTATAAGTGAAGCTTAGATGTGGCACAAGGCGGAAAGTAGCAGGCAAACAGTGAGGGTTGAAATCCCTATATAGTCGTAACAGGTCTAGCGAGAGAAGCTTGATTGCCATTTTCACTATATCGGAGGACCCCACCTGCCCTTTATTATGGGTTAACAAATTCTTAAATAAAAAAAGTAAATCACTCGCAGCCCATCCACAACCATTTTCGAATTCCAGCAGCTAGCAAATCCAGAATTCAATAGATATTATAGACAAGATACGTTCTCTAGTAGAATGATTTAATAATATGTATGATACACAACACGTATTATAAGTGAATCATTCTCCTTTTCTGTGCCATGTCTTTTCACAATGTGGCCATCTACATATCTCCACAAAATTGTTGTTTTTTGATACACGAAATAAATTTTGCGTATTTACCCTTTCTCTTTGGTCTAGTAATGCCATCCATTCACTGAGAAATAGTTTCTTTAAATAGCTTACTCTCTTGTTTCTGTTATTTCTTTACGATGATGGCCGGTGGCTTCAAGAATTTTATCAGAATATCTGCTACTTCCTCTCATGCCTATACACCAATCGGCATCGAGCTTCAAGGCGTGGCAGTTTTATTTTATGTTGTTTCTCTTTCTCGCTGTTCGTAACAGTTTATTGGAAAATTACCGTCGATCTGTTTCCATGAGACAGACTGCTGCCAGTTTTTAAGGGACACTTTATCTGAGTCAGGGTCTGTTTCTCTCTCTCATGTCTTCTCTTCGAATAAATAAGGTCTCTTTATCGGTTTTCTTTTTAATTTTAATTACACCCAGTTTGGCCAGGCGTAATCATTGCCACACACGGCGAAAAAAAATGGGTTTCTATCTTATCTTGAAACATACAAGGTACACGCTTAAAATCAGAGTACAACCACTGTTTTTAACAGGAAAATTTAAAAAACGTAATTATTTTAAAGAATAGGATATCTTTTAGGTCAATTATATTTACAATTTGTCCTTTGTAGCCACATTGTGAGAGGATGTCTCTTCGTCGAAAAAAACATTTTGGATTCTCTTATAGAACATTGCTGCTATGAAGAGATAGATCCAAGAAACTTTATTAAACTTTGAAAACCAGGCTCCTCAGAGTTGCATAATATTTAGCACTATAATCTAGCCGACAGTGACAATTATTCGATGAGTTTCAACCTCACATGCTGCCCTGTCCATGTGACATTACTGCAGACCCAACGAGAATTAGAAAATACTTTTGTGGGTCTTCTCCTTAAGTAAGGATTTAAAGCCTAACTGCATCGCCAAAGACTATTATTTAGTCAGCTCGATTATCATTTGGTGCTCAGTACCTATGGCCTTATGCCGGACTCCTGTAAATTTAGTAAGTACTCTTACTGTCTTGTCGTTTGTTAACAATTAGTAAGTTGGTCTAATCGACTATGACAACTGTGGATTGAAATTCATGGACACTGGGTGTCCGAGTCGTCTTTTTATTTTGCTGCTTTACATTTCTATTCACGTTTTCAATTACGAATTGGCATTTGATTTCTAACATTCAGTCTGCACCCCCCCAAAAAAAATGTATCACTGACGTTTCTGTGTGAGGCAACAGCTAAAGTCGTACACATGTTGATTATTATTACTTCAAGTCTACAGGTCAACCGATATCTATCCTACATATTCTCATATACACCTAGTCCTCCCTACTCCACGTCCTAATAATTATTTCATTGAGTAGCCCTTGTGCTTTTTAATGGATGATAAATGGTATAAAAATGATCATCAGCGAATGTGTGGATTTGTGTCAAATCGTAACTATGATAACTATTGAGCAGCCTCTCGGGATTTAGAAAGGAATGCAGTACTGTTATGTAATGTCGGTCCTAGTGGATGCTACACAATCTCTACACAGATGTAGCAGCTTGTAGAAGCTACAGAAATATGGTTCTACAGAAGGCTGATGAGAATACCATGAACGGAACATCTGAGCAACGTCGAAGTTATCGAGAAAATGCAATATAAAAAGAAAACACATGCGTCAAATGAGAGAGAGAGTGAAAGAGATATATAAAGAGAGAGAAAGATAAAGAGAGAGAGAGAGTGAGATGAAGAGAGAGATACAGAGATAGAGAAAGAGATATGGAATCTGTAGAGCACATAATGAGAAGAGCGGGTTTGGAAAACTGGTCACTGTCATGACATAAAGAAGAGAAGTTGGACAGGGAAAAACAAAGGACAGGAAATAGTGGAGAGTCATGATCACCAACATGCGGAAAAGACAAGGAACGTAGAAGAAGAAAAAGTAGAAAAAGAAGAAGAACGATTAGAAAGCTTATGTAGATAATTAAGAGATCGATCCTTAGTGGAAGCTCTATATTTGCAGCGTTGCAGGAGATCTAAGTTCTGCTTAGTGAGTAGCAACAAGCCATTCCTGTGATGCATCTAATACGTCTTACAAAAAAGACAGTCAGGACCTTAGAAAATACAGCCAGTTCCACTATCGTCCATTCCAAAACGATATTGTCGATTAAAACAGAATTCAGTATATCACGCCAACCAATGTAAGCATTAATTATTTATTTGTATTTTCGGGTATTAATTGTTACTTCATTGTCAACCAAAAGACTAGTCGGTCAGTCACTAATAGAACAGTATTAGTCCATTAATTGCCAAACACTTGGCGCCAATTATCTGCGGACTCCGAAGAAGACATTAAGAAAGCAGCAACAGGAGCAAGAAACGGAAACCGTCGATGGATGCACGTGAACGTGCAACAACGCAGAACAGGCGTATAAGCAGCAGACATATTAAGTTGCAACTTCTACATTCGGTATTGTCGCACGGAATAAATAACTTAGTGGATTTAACATGAATGGCATTTAATGGTAACTTTGGTAGTGTATTGCGGACATATTCAGACATGGCAAGCAGAGTGAAAACAATTCACACCTATCGTAGGTTAAATAAAGTGTTCAGCTAGCCACTCTGTGGGTGCTATCCGGACTGACAAGCATCCGAAAATCGAGTAGTGCCAAATTGGTAAAACGTTTTGATAACAACAAAGATGAGAACAATACTCTGATGGCAAATAACGTAAAGAAGATCAAAGAACATGTTGACAAATTCCTGCAACTCCACCAACTAATACCAATTACTATCATGAAAACTGTATTCCGGTTGTATAAGAAGGTGACATTTCCCTGAATAGAAGACATGATCAGTATTCAGTCTAGAGGGTCAAATCAGAATGTCATTGATAAATGGGGTATTTGAGATGAATGGATGAGAAGGTGGCAGGATTATGCGGATATGGAGAGTAACTAACAGTTGAAGAAGTCAGGATTCAAGTGTTCAGTGAGGTATCCACGCAGATCTCTGTTCTACAAATTAGCAGCTCTTCGGAAAAATCACTCTTAATGGAAGTTGCTTTTTACATTTGGGACACAGACAGAGATTCTAGTCTGCGTTGCTTTTCAATCCTTAGCTAAAAGGAAGAAATATATTGATAGCTTTTACCAAATTTGATTGATTCATTTTTACGTCTTATCAAACTTTCCATATTATTTAAAAATATATATATATATATTCTTTAGATTGTAATAAT
>CAHIKZ030003303.1:945000-997500 GCA_903632075.3 Acanthosepion pharaonis | reverse complement strand
AGAGAAAGGCACAGTTTTACTTAATAGTGATTTAACTTAACCAATTGTGGCACAAGGCCGAGAATATGGAGCACCAAATGATGATATAACTCACTATTCAGTTCTAAATACTCTAGGGTGACAAAATTTAGTGTTTCGTAATATTTTCTCAGCCCTATATACACGCGGTAGGTATCTTGATATATATTTATTCAATCTTCCGTGTTTCCATCGGCAGACACACCACGATGCACATAAAATTTAGCCTCGTGCATTAAATATGAGAATGTATAAAAAATAGGAGTTAATTTTATTATAATACATAATGCAAGATTATCCTATGCAATTAAATCTATACCTGTTATTTAATACAGAGTATCTTAAATCGAATAATTTTCACCGTTCCGTTATTGGAGCCGATGTAAAAATCCTAAATTAATTTATGCCCACTCCTCGTCGAAAAAAACTAACCTTAATAAATTTTCAAAAAGCCTCCTCCCGTAGAGAGATACGTTGCAAGCTGTAGAAACGAGCTATTTTAAGTACTGTATGATTTTGTGTTATTGCACCGTTGCCAGACAACGTGTAGCTGCAGGAAGAGGCATTCTCTGAGGAAATGATTACTAAATTAAACAGGGAGAGAACTGAGAGTGTTTTATTTTATTTTATTTTCCTTATAGGTGACTGGTAATGTGAGTTAATATCAAATCAAACTAATCTGAGCTTAGCAATACTCAACAAGGTATCGACAATCATATATAAGTTAAGATCTCGAATGCCAAACATTGGAAAGAGTTCAATTCTCATTGGCTGAACCTTATTAACTGATCCTTTCCTTTTTCTCATTAGTGTCAAACGGGAAAAGAAAACAGTAATTCGTGTGAAATTATGTTAGCGATTTCAGAGGTAAGTATTATTTTCAACTTATTTATTTGTAAAGGTTGTATAAACATTATTAGAATAAAACCTCCATTTTAGTTTGGGATTAAATTTATCGAAAGAAGAAAAAAACAAACAAACAAACAAATAAAAAAAACAAGACATCACTTAAGTCACAAACAAGAAAGATGTTTAAGATACACCTGCGAATATGTTCTTATTTGTTTTAGAACTAGATTCCTGGTTTCACCACAGACAAACGTGTAGAAATAGCCGCTTTACAATGTTTTTAGTATAGTTTTTTTTTTCTGTTTTCGGAACGGGTTGTGTGCTAACACAACCCGTTCAAAAACATGTACACACACACACACACACACACACACACACACACACACACACACACACACACACACACACACACACACACACACACACATAATTTTTCTCTATCCCCACTCTTTCTCTACTTCTCTCTCTCTCTCTCTCTCTCTCTCCCCCTCTCTCTCGTAAAATATAAATCGGTTAAACAAGCTATAACGCCACTTATGACGTGTCGGTGTGTAAAATGAGAAGTAACAAAATCGCTTGAAAGAGAAACGCGGAATGATCAATCAAAAGAGAAAAGCCAGTGAGAATTCCAAGAGAAATAAACAGGAAAACCGGAATCAGTGAACAGAACAGGCTAAAGGATAATATGGAAGTAATTAAGCAGGAAAAGGGAATGTGTGAGGGGCATATAACAAGTCAAAAAAAGAAGATAGCAGAGGGATCAAAAGGTTGCTTGTCACCTGCATCGTTACTACAGTAGCAGTCGTCGCAAGTATATTGCTGTACAAAATCTACTTTCCTAACTTACTATTCCCAGTCATATCTTACCCGAAAAGCACATGTCTCGATTTACTTGCTGTATGATTTTCTATGTATCACGATCACGAATCCCTTGACCCATTAGGTTCGTAGGGGCACTATGTAAACTTCAGTAGTAGCAGAAGTGGTATTTCTTGGGCAAGATAGCCTGACGGCGCCCAACGCTCTCCAGACCGGTTTGAATTCAGAGTTTTCCTTCTTCTAGACCGGTTGCCATCCAAGGCTATAGAACCCGGTCTGTCTTGCTATTTACCCATAGCTGGGAGGAGAAGAAGAGGATTCATATCTTTCCCAAGGGTTTTAGCACGTAAGTGTAATGGATCCGAATTCGACCTCGACTTTCCGATTCCTCAGGCCGATCTCCCTCCTATATATACGTAGTAGTAAAATACAGACATAAAATGAATGGATAATATAGCAGTTGATACTCTTGACGTTGTTGGGTCTGTTATCCTCATCTTTACTGTCACATTCATGATGTTTCGGTCTTCTTCAGGTGATATTTGTTTGAGTTTCCAAACGAATCCTTTATTACTATTTATTACCATTCGCCGGCCATAAAAAAGAAACAAGGTCGTGATAAAATCACATAGCTATCCACTACGTGCGTGTCTATATTTTCCAACTTAAACCGTTCGGTCAAGGAGTTACCTTCACTTGAGTAGATTGTTCTAATGCCACGTACAGTACATTTTTCATATCTTAGGTTTTGTTAATTCGACTTAATAATTCTCCAAGTTTTTGTTACTCTCCGGTGTGGTGAGGGACTGAAATCTTTAAGTCAAGTTATTTTTAGGATCAATCAGCTGAAGCTTTCATCCACTGAGTTAAGTGATATAGACAGAAGATAGCGTTATCTCTTGGAGATACATGCTACAGACTAGCAGTGTCTTTTGGTTATAGAAATATTCGGAAAAAAGAAAAGAAACACCAAAAATGCAGTAGATTCTTACATTGGTCACATAAGTACCAAACACTTTCGTGGGTTAACCTATCGCATATGGAATCTTAGTGCAATTAGTGCGTACGTTGATCCTAGCGAATGAAATATGTCTAGAAATATGTCTAGAGGGAGTAGAAATTTCCGAAGACATTATTAAAAGGATAACTAACAGCACTAAATTAAATATCTTGCACTACGCAATTTGTCATCGTAAAAAACAGATTAAAATATTAGATAAAACTTGAACATTTATACTGTATTTATAACACCTAAAAATAGCTTCTGTTGTGAAGATCTTTGAAAATGTCCTACATATGGCGTCATATACACGTACATTTAAATCTGAAATACATCGCTTCCAAACAATACAAGGATTGAGCTAATAAAACTTTTCTCTACGATTTTGACAATATTTAGATTTTGATAGTAACCGAGGCGAACAAAAAACATGAACTTTCGAGTGTTTATCTATAATTCTGACACGCATGCGCAACAAAATATTCGGAAACCGGAAATTACAACAAAAACTTAAACCGACGGATCATGTCGGCTAAATGAAATAAAACTTGTATATGTTTATTTCAGTATCTGTCTATATTTCTGAGATGAGGTATTATATACACTATTTACATTATTCGGAATATTGTCTTCATCTTTGTCGCCATATTTATTACAACGTTTCGGCCTTTCAGTATCTGTCTATATTTTTGAGATGAGGTATGATATACACTATTTACATTATTCGGAATATTGTCTTCATCTTTGTCGCCATATTTATTACAACGTTTCGGCCTTTCAGTATCTGTCTATATTTCTGAGATGAGGTATGATGTACACCATTTACATTATTCGGAAATTGTCTTCATCTTTGTCGCCATATTTATTACAACGTTTCGGCCTTTCAGTATCTGTCTATATTTCTGGGATGAGGTATTATGTACACTATTTACATTATTCGGACTATTGTCCTCATCTTTGTCACCATATATGAATTTCTGGGTCTTATAAATCTAATGTCAATAGTAATCATTTTTTTGACATTTTTTGCTGTTATTATTGCATGTTTTTTACCAGAGCTCATATTGCAATTTTTTGTTGTTATAATCGCTTTTCTCTGGCACTCCTTATTACTAGTTCGCATATTGTATTCATTTCTATGCTTGGTCGGCTCAGGAGATTTTCGTGGCCTAGCATATGCGCTGGTTCCTTAAGTTTACGAATTTTCCAATGGTGTTCTTTGTCTATGATCTCAATCCTATCCCACAGAGGGCAGTGATCTCTCTTTTCTCTCCATATGTGGTCAGCCACGCCTGATTTTTCCACTTCCCTTCGTGTTACAGCTTTCTGGTGTTCTTAAAGGTAAGACATTCGGTTTATAATACCCAGATATTCATGCACAGATGTCTTAAAAGACACATGGCACAGTGAATAAAGGCGTTGTTTAGATCCAGTGACAAAACCCAAAGAGTGTGAGTTAATATTAAGCCGGTGGAGAACTTGGAGAGGGTAATTAACAGGGAATAACTGATATCAATTAAACATAGAACGTAGAACTAGAACAGTCTACCCCAGTGAGCGAAATAAAGGGTTCAGTTCGACATTCCAACCACCTGAAGAAGGCCGGAGCGTACAAAGGCCGAAATGTTATGAAAAATATGGTGACAAAGATGAGGACGATTGTCCGAATAATGTAAATAATGTTTTTTTTTTCCTCTAAAATTTAGTTTACTGAAGTGTTATAGTGGAACACACCTATTCTATAGTTAATAGACTCTGCCACCTATAATAAGTAGAAGTAAGAGTAACGGGAGTCGATCAGTGGGTCGGTCTGAGTTCAGTCTAAATTCGGACGACCGGCTGACCGGTTGAACTCTCTGCCTTCGGGCGGGGAGGAACCCGAACGAGGCTACGTCGGAGATCCCACGTTAAACCGGCCTTGTGCCACATGATGCCCTCGTGGGTGGGGGGACTGAATATCGCTCAGTGAGTTGGTCAGTCAGTTGATGTCGGACGACAGTTAGTCGAATACTAAAGTATCAGCGACCACAACTAGATTACTCTGCGTTATACCTATTATATTAAGTTCCTAACGTCTTGAACGTCGAACCTATTTTAGGACCGACTTAGTACAAATACAAGCCTCCACTGTGAAACCACTCCATTAAATGAAGAGACGTTTTTAAGTCTACATCAACGATTATTTGTTTGTTTGTTTTTTATTTTTTTTATTTCAAAGCCTGAAATTTATGCGCACCGGTCTAGGTAACAGAAAGAAAAAGTAAATGTCGGTGAGAATCGAACATGCATTCTGTTTATACAGAGAAATTACCTTCAAGCTAGTCAAGCGACCCACGCTCAAGATTTTGCAATGACCGGCCAATGGTTTCCCCCACCCGACGTTCCGTTCTCGCCGTAAGCTGGGAAAAGACCCGCTGCATGTTCACAAGGTAAAAAAATGAAAAGAAGGAGAAAAGACAATACAAATGCCGTTTCCAATAATATATTTAAACGTTTAATTCAGGGTTTCGTATGGGTAGAAATGGAGGTGACACTTGGTACAAATTTTGCTATGTCGATCTCCCTGCCACCTTCTTGCCTAGGTAGAGTGCGTCTTACTCCCGAAACTCTCGACTAAGGGGGTGCCATTTTGGTGCCCCGTTGTAGCCCCTACCTTATTTTCAGCACTGTTATATGGCCATTATTTTTAAACTGAGGTTACATTGTCAGTCATCAACTAATAATATACATCGTGTATCAGCATAGCCGGTTATATTGTCGATCATCAACAATAATATCGAAGATTTTCTAAGAGTAGCTTAGATGTGGCACAAGGCCGAAAGTAAGGGGCGCCCAGTGAGGATTGAACTCACTATTCCCTCGTAATTGTTTTTTTTTTTTTTAAACAGACAAGCTTGCTAACAATTACACCATGCGGAGGTACCCATTTAACTATAATATCGACAGGGCCGGTGCTAAAACTCCGAACCGCTCAACCGCGTAGAGACCCCATGTTTACTGGTGAGGGGTGCACGAGAGATTATTTTTTTTAAATTTTAATTTTCTGTCTGAATAGTACTTTTAAATCAATTAAGAGGTAATATATATATATATATATATATATATATATATATATATATATATATATATATATATATATATATATATGAAAAGTGTATATAAATATAACTAAATATATATATGTATAATTATTTATATATTATATACGCGGTACTTATTAGAAAGGGCTCAATATCAGAGATAGAGCTAACATATTTGGTTGGATAGATGTGAGTTTGTGACCCTGGGTTTCACGCTTTTGCGATCGTCAGACAAACTGATGAATTTTTTAAAAAATTGGGTTTATGTAGATTGCGTGTATTGGTGTTATTGTGGAAGTGGTGGGGGAAATATATATATATATCGGTGAAATCATATATATATCTCGGTAAAATCATATATATATATATATATATATATATATATATATATATATATATCAGGTAAAATCATATTTTATTCCGAGATCATCTACAAAGGAGGATTTTTTTCCTATAGAAATAATAACTAGATATTACTACCCTGAACCTCTCAATCACATGGGGGGTCATATGCCTCCTGGAGATTGCGTGTGTGCGTAGGGTGGGGACACAAGTGCTAACTTTAGTAGCGCTTATTTTGTTTAAATTGTAATTTTATTTCTGAACAGTTCTTTTAAATCAATTAAGAGAGTTATATATATATATATATATATATATATATATATATATATGATTTTTCTTATTAATTGTAATACTAACAATAAGTCCAAGGCTAGACATTAAAATAAAATTTCTAGTCCCATTTTTATTACATTTCTAAAAAGATAAGAGCGATATGAAGTCAGTTATTGATAATCATCCTTTCCAAAAGAGGCAAATTGCAGCCGGGTTCGAGAGTACAGGCCTATCAGTCTGACCAGTCTTGCTAGTAAAATGATAAAAAGACTAATGCATCAAGTAGAAGAAAACGCCGCTGAAAGATTGGCTGCATTTCGATATGGAAGAAGCGCCTATGTTCAATCTCCGGGCTCCATGCGAAAGGATCAACAAAATGGCTATTTTACCGGTCCAGGTAAAACAGACACCAAGGCTAATTTGCCGGTAAATACAAATAGTGTTCTTAATTCATTTACAAGTCTCTTTTTATTAGCTCAAGATACATTTTCAAATTGCTTTATATGGTGGAAAATATCATGGAAACTAATTAATAAAAAATCATTTGTGGGGTAAAAGGTCTTTAAGTTTATTTAGAGATATCATCTTTTCTCTGAGCCCAAAGGAATTTAAGTCTGGTTTGATAATTTTTTTTCTCCTGCCATCATGTACATTCATAAATGGTAGTAAAAAAACACAATCAAGATAGAACGTGAAATTTTAATACTTTTATTTCTTTAATATTTCGTGGAAAACCTTCTTTACCGTTTTTAATTATTATTATTATTCCCGTTTGGAAAAATCTCTTCACGGAAAGCCAGTCTACCGCGCCTGGTGTTTCATCTGAAAACCATCTTAAAAATGGAAGGTGACCTTGATGGGTATCAACCACGGAACAAGTAAAGTGAGTAAAGTTTCATTTTTTTCTATCGTTGTTTGTTTGTTTCTTTCTTTCTTTCTTTCTTTCTTTCTTTCTTTCTTTCTTTTCTTTAAACCCTTTCCTTACCCCTTTCGTTCCCGTCTATATAATGTGTATCGAAAATGTTATCCGAAATCCCTCAGTTGCAAACTCCTAAGCCCGAATCTCCAAATCAACATCACTGCCATTACAAAGCTTCATTTTCCGCCGCCATTCAAATTTGGGCACCGTAGCGTAGAACGACTAACTTCGTGCAACATTATCCATGCTTAATGCATCGATCATATTTGCTTCAGTCACTACCAAAAACCAACCGACCCACCGACTAACCAAACACAATATTGAAGTCTGTCTCAAAAAATAAACGTTTACAAATAATGTTTTCTGCACATCGTTCCCCTTGCAAATAATATATACTGATTTTCCAAGCGTAGCTTAGATGTGGCACTAGGCCGCATGTATGAGGAACCCAGTGAAGATCGAACTCACTATTCAGTCGTAACTGTTCTAGCGAGACAAACTTGCTAACATTACACTATCATTACAAACAATCCAAGTATTTGATTAAATGTTTGCAATTGCATCAGGATATAAAAAACTAAAAAAACAAGCTGCTACAATTTAATCGTCACTGTTCATATTCTGGGTCCTTTCGCTCACTATAAACGGTGTCAATCTCAATAAGGCTCCGAACTTTGAATCTATTGGGTCTTAATTTCATTCCAGACCTCGATTCAAAATCATACATACAGCCCCTTGCTAAAAAAAGCTTGAAATTGATTGATTTATTATATGAAATTACAACGAATGCAAAGTTAGCACCTACTCTGAATCCGTTATAAAATCCCTGATGTGGAACTACAGGGTGTTGTAGCAAAATCCGTAACTTGACAAAAAGAAAACGAAATTAGCAATAAAAACAAAAAAAAAAAAATTATATGCAGAGACCCGACAGTTTATTTAGTTAGAGTTACATACTATATTATTTTCCACTGTAACCGCCGGAGGTGGCGACGACCATCTCAAGGCGAGCACGAAATGAGTCACGCGCTGTACATACCGGCGTGTTGTGGGCGTGCTTTTGGTCTTGGCCTCGATCACGCCCCAGAAGAAATAGTCAAGTGGGTGGCAGTCAGGTGAGGAGGGCTGCCAGATATCCGGCGACCAGTGGTGAGGAACATTGTTGAACGGCCACGACCGGGTCGTCTTTGCCTTGTGTGCAGCGCGGTGGACGCCATGCCTCTGTTCTTCTTTCAAAGGGGCTTGAGAATCACCGCTGAGATCTACCAGGAGGTGCTGAGGAGCGTGATGAATCCCTGGATAGACAAGATCACCGCTGGACGCCCCTACATCTTCCAGTAGGACTCTGCTCCTGCCGTGTGCGCGGTGCTTCCATCAGGTTGAAGACATGCAATCAAGTTTTTCATAGCATCCCATATCCCATCGAAATTTACAGAAATTACTCGATTCTCCCCATCATAAAAAAGTAAGTGCCAAAAACATCAATATCAACTGTGCAACCCACGGTAACTCTGTGTCGATGTCTTTCAAAAATGTTTGAACATCAAAGTTAACTGGGAAGCTAGAAGCCGTAAGAAAGTTCCATAAGCGGGACTCAGAGGGGAGAAACTGTTAGCATAGAACCTTGTGTGGAAAATTGTGAAAATGGCCTACCTCGGAAACGCCTGCTAATCTGTGCGATGTGCAAACTCATGTTTGCTCAACGGTGAAAAGGAACCAAAATGACGGCGCCCATGTTTTATGCCAGGCGGTCTCTGAGAGTTAACGCGAAATCTCGTTGTCGGTCGGTCGGTCCTCGGCTGTATAAAGCAGGCGCGTTTTTGTTTCTGATCAGTGAGCCTTTTGCTCGTGGGAAGGTTGGACGTGTGACACTGGTATTTTGTCGGTTACCCTCCTCGCGGGTTTTTTGTTCCTATCTGCTATTATCAGTTGAATCGTTGTGTTACCAACACAGACCTTTGGTTACATCGACTCATTTCAACTGCAAAACGATGAAACCTTTCCGCCAATTTCGCTGTCATCGTCAGCATTATCTCATATCCTAGAATTTAATGTCTTTTTGCTGGCCATTTCCCTTATGATAATGGTGTTGATGATTAAATTCACTGCCAACGAGCAAGCTTGCTTTACGGTCAAATCACGCTGAAAACACCGGTTCTCGTTCGATCACCGAAGTTAAGCCTCGTAGAGCCATGTCAGTACTTAGATGGGGGACCGCTTGGGAACACCTGGTACTGTAAGCCCCCAAAGTCCAAGCTCGAGTCTAAAAAGATTCCAGTTTCACCAAAACCTTCTTTAGTCATCCATTCCCTAACACTATTTGGCTTTGCAAGTGTTGCTTGTGAATAAAAGATAATCTTAGTTGAAGAAATAGTCAATGTCGTGAATTTATTTATGGTGGATTTCAACTTTCCAGTAAGTGATCTACGGACTTGATTTTATGACTTTACTTTGCGGCACATATATAATGAGACATGATGTATCCAATTATGAAACTGCAACGGACTGCCGCTGATAGTGTTATAATTTCGAGTGGCGCCTTCTGTAGTATGTCCGTCATGCGTAGCCGTCTTAATCCGTTGGTACAACCGTCGAGATCTGTTGTAATCATTATCCGCTTGTTCCAGATTTGGGGTTGGTCTCCCTTAGTCTGGGTCCCCGTCTTCAACCTTACGGGCAAGGGTGGCCCTACTAGAAGTTTAAATCTCCCGACAACATCGTCCTCAGTCATTGGAGCACACAAGCCCATACAACAAGACAAAGAGCATCAGAAGTAACGCACATAGAGCGTTAATTTAATGACAATAATAGAAACAAAATTAAATAATGAAAATAATTAAAAGTTTAAAATCATCATCAAATGTATGAGAACATTTTTCTTTATTATTCTCGTTGTTAAAAATATAAAAGATAAGTAATAGGGGAAACATTTACTATTCTGAACGAATAGTTTAAAAAAAAGAAAAGATTAATTCATAAATTCTAGTTACCACAGAAGAAAATCATGCTTATTTAGAATAACAGGTAAATGTGGCACAAGGGCAAAAAACGCCGATAGGGAAAAAGTGGGTTTCAATCTCTCTCATCTTAAACTTCGCTAGGCACGTTTATTGACCCAAAGATAGCAGATTATTCTTTACACTAAAACAACACGTTGTTACTTACCATTCTAACTACAGCCACCATAACATAGGGTTAACATTAAGACGGATTATATATAAGGGTGTTTCATTAAGACGGTTTAAATGTCAGCAGTAAATAAATCAGTTTTATTGATGAAAATTTATTTATTTCTCAATTGGATCATGAAAAAGTCATGGCAATTATGTGTGAAAAATAATCTCGCCCAAATGTCCGTTAAGGCTTCGGCGGCACACCTCCAATCAATGGTCAAAATTTTTGATGACTTCTCTATATAGCTGCTCCTCGATCTCACCAATATGCCTTATTATCTCATCCTTCAGTTGTTGAATTGTTGTTGGCTTGTTGGAATAGACTTTACTTTTGAGGTGACCCCCAAAGGAAGAAATCTAAAGGCGCACGATCTTGGTGGCCAATTGATTTCGCTGTTTCGAAAGATGATGAGACCTGGGAACTTCTCATTCAAATTCTGTTTGAACGTTCATTTTCGCAATAGGCTTCGATAATTTTAAGACGTTGTTTGATTGTTAATCTTTCCATGGTTGAAATTGCCAAAAACTTCAGTGGTTAAATCCGAAGGAAAAAAAAAAAACGTCATTAGACGCTTAAACATAAATTAAAATCGGCCCAAGTTATCGGAACACCCTTTACCTCAAGTCTCCATGTAGTCCTTACTAGTTCCCAGATGTCTGTGGGGAGTGGGGAATAAAAATAAGAACATATAAAAATGAAACCATGGGGGAAAGTTCATCAAAGACACAGGAAACTACATTACACTTGTAAAGAGAATAACATTGGTGCTGTATATTGTGTTTGCTGCTAATACTGTAAGATGTTGACTTCATTTATTTGTTTTCGAGTTTATGACGTGACTCAGTTTTCTACAGAGTTTTGGTAGAGAACTTACACTTGATCGAAATAGGCTTCCACATAAATATTTATACTGGGTTCCAGATGTTATCCTACCGTAGCGCAGCAATAGAGAACATTTTACATAATACTTCCTTTTTTATCTTTTTTTTTTTTACTACTGTTCCCCCAATACAAGGCACAGGGGACATCCAAGGCAGAGGGTCACGTTGTGGAATTGTATAAGCGAAGAAAGGGAAAAATAATATGAAAGATAGCTAATTCTAGACATGACAAGTACGCCAATACTTAATTAGCAACATCAGAAGTAGACGTGCAGAGTATAGTTGAAATAAACTTTAGAAAGAACCGAGAACCCAGTCCTAAACAGGAAACAAGGATGAACCTCTACTCCTGTTCAAATTGAGGAGAGGAGTGTGAACCGGCTGATAGGCAAACCTATCTACTCTTATTAATTATTTCTTCTAACTGTGACAAGAGCCAATTGATTTTCATTTTATAGACACTAACCTCTATACAGTCATAATACACCTTATCAGTAAAGGAAGTCAAAAAATGAAAATTATTACTTATTGTATAATTATTTTTATGTACTTGCAAGTATGTCTTGGTGCTAAAGTTAATTAACAAGAGGCTTCATGCATTATGTACAGTGTGCGATGGATAAATTGTCACCTAAATTACTCAAAAATGAAAATAACACTGACATCACATTTTAACGGATATATTTACCAATATTACGCAAAAAATATTTTGAAATAATCTCGTCATTTAATGTACACCCTTGTGCAAATTAATTGAAACAAAACGAATAATTCCGTTATTATTTACTTTTTCGTATTTTCCCAATAAAACATGACCCATAGTACTTTATATGTCCATTGCACAAAGTCGTTCCTTGTAGATTGATCACAGATTCTCGATTGAATTAAAATCAGGAGAGTTTCCGGTTTAGTACTTTGATTTGCTCACTGAAAGACAATGTGCACGATAATTGACAATGGCAATATTAGCCGTTTCCTTATAAAGAAACATCCGGCATTCATTAACCTAGCAGCCTCAACTACAGTCGTTTGATAAACCATACTTTCGCTTAAAACGTCTCTTCGGAAAAATAGGTTTCGCAAGTCCAGTAGCTTTTATCGCTCCTTCCAGTAGTGACAGGGGTTTCATTCCTAACCTCTTTGATATATGTAGTGTGGTATATCAACATCTTGATTATGTCATTATTTTCCATTCGAGTTACATGTGATATGCATTTTAGATATTGCTGCTGTTGGTAGTCATCAAGTGATGTGTTTTTGGATATCAGGTACTGTTTTTGCAAAACTTGTAGACTTCATTAGGGATTCACACGTGCAGTACATTTTAATTGTTACCGCTGTTGATCATTCTCAAGTAAAATGGTCTCTATTGTTTGATACAGTTCTCTGTGATCCTGTAGCGCCAGTTGACATTATTCAAAGCGGAATGATCTTTGCCACGAATCTCGGGCATTAGTCGCCCAAACCGTTTTCTAACCATTGATTTTCGAAAGCAGTTGTATAAAGTTTAGATATTTTTAAAAGGGTTTGGCGCTATTTATATCATCCATTCGAAAGTCTGGAATTGACTAGGCTATTTAAGAACATGTTGATGTTTTTGGTTTTGTAGCTATTTGCGATATTGGGTAGAAACTATGTCTGCCGCAGATGTTCTCGATCCAAACGTATCTTAAACGTGAGACAGCTTATGTCTTCTAACGCCTGAAAGTAAAGAGAAAAAAAAATAATTTTGACTTCGAAACAACAACTTTAAGATAAAATCGGGGATATATTACACAATTGTTGAAGGTGATTCAAAACATAAAAGTGAGGGAAGACGTTTGCTACCCATTTCTGATCACCCACCTCCCCCAACGCATCCCTGTAAACAATATGTCTGTCTGGATATTAGGATTTCCCTTTCTCTCATCATCATATCCGCTTTCGTTTCTATCATATCCTATCAGTTTTATGACTGCCATAAATGCCTCTCTGGACTAGAACCGCGTGGAAGCCTATCAATTGTCTATGTTTGGTTGGAGAGAAATATTTTAAGGAGACACCTGAGACTTTGGTCCGAAAAGCTGGGCCCCCTTCGTTGAATCCTCAGCGTTTTTTCTCAATATCCCCTGTCATTGATACTTTTTTCATGTTGATTTTCTTTCTTTCTTTTATCTCAAGCATTCTTTATTTCTTTCTTCCTTTTTTCTTTTTTCTTCTTTCTTTCTTTCTTTCTTTCTTTCTTTCTTCGTGTCAAGCATTCTTCATTTCATTCTTTTTTCTTTCTTTCTTTCTTTTTTTTCAAGCCCTCTTCATTTCGTTCTTTCTTTCTTTCTTTCTTTCTTTTGTCTCAAGCCTACTTCATTTTTTCTTTCTTCTTTCTTCTTTCTTTCTTTCTTTCCTCGTATCAAATGTTTTTCATTTTTTTCTTCCTTTATCTTTCTTCCTGTCTATCTCTCTTTCTTTCTTTCTTTCTTTTCTCTCAAGCTTTCTTTCTTTCTTTCTTCATTTCAAGCATTCTTCATTTCTTTCTCCCTTTCTGTCTCTCTTTGTTTGTTTGTTTCTTTCTTTGGTTTCCAGTATTCTTTATTTCTTTCTTCCTTTCTTTTATTTCTTATTTTCTTTCTTCCTTTCTTCTAGTCAAGTATACTTCATTTTTTTCTTTCTTTTTTGTCTCATGCATACTTCATTTTGTTTTTTTTCTTCTTTTCTCTTTCTTTCTTCCTTTCATCTCAAAAATTCTTCAATTCTTTCTTTCTTCATGTCAAACATTCTTCATTTCTTTCTCCCTTTCTCTTCCTTTCTTTCTTTTCCTTCTTCCTATCACGCATTCATCATTTCTTACTTCCTTTCTATTTCTTTCTTTCTTTCTTTTGTCTCAAACCTTCTTTCTTTCCTTTTTCTTTCTTTCTTAGTTTTAAGCAATTTTCATTTCGCTCACGTACAAGTACAGCCCGCACATTATGAAGATTATCTATGTAAAATGTATGTGATCTTAGATTTTTTTTTAATTGCAAAAAGGATCAGTGGAACATGTCACGTAGCCATTTTTGACCTTAGGTCTCTGGTTGGGACCCGGAAAGAAAAATGCATGTAACAGAAATCAAATGAAAATATAATAATAATAAAAGAAGACAAAAAATTCAAAAGGGAATTTCAAGTGGGTGAATAAGTGCAAGTAAACCATAATACATCTTCGGCAGTGGAAAAATGTGTTTAAAAGGAAGTCAAAAGCAAAATGCAAAGGACCCAATGCAGAAAGGATGACATGGTAAGCCTCTTCATGGTCAATAATTTGCCCGTAGCAAACAAGCTGATGTAGACAAACCTCGTACCCATCAGTGGTTAAGTAGTGTTAAAAGCTGAAACCGAAGGTGTTATTCTGGCTGCACAAGACGAATGTTTGCTAACCAGAAATTACCAAGCGCCTATATTGAAAAATTGTCTTAAATGCATATTATGTAATAAAAATCCAGAAACAATTGGCCATATTGTATCAGGTTGCACGGTTATGGCACCCATTGGACTGGAAAATCTGAAACTTTTACCCAAAAGAAACTGCAAGAAACTGGTATGGACACCTCCGAGACCCGTTTGCAGATATAGCACAAGTAAAAATTTGATGCGATTTACAATACACACAGACAGAACAATCAAATCTAATCGCCCAGACATCGTGATCAATGACCATAAAAAACAGAATGTACTTTCTTATTGACATGTCAGCCTATGTCTTAAGTAAATGCAATATATTCTTCTTACAGACACAGCTCACACATAAAGCAAAGATTTTTTTTATCGATGCAAAATGTTTATAAGTTTCTAGTTATTTTTACCGAAATGTGTAGAAGAAAATATGATGATGATATTTCTGAAATAAGGCCACAAGATTGGGACACAAAAGGAAACGTGTCCACATTATGCAATAGGAATAAAAAGAAATAATAATAATAATAATAATAATAATAAAATAACTGCAATATACGAACGAAGGAATTTGAAAAAAACTATCGAAGTATAAAAACCTGGAAATCGAAATCGAAAAAACGTGGAAATTGAAAATAAAAATAGTATCAGTCAGAGTAGGTGCATTTGCAATGATAAAAAAGGGACAGAACAACACATTGAACAATCCCTGGAAATCCGAGCTTAAGAGAAATACAAAAAAATCGTCTTGATAGATACAGCTCACACACTAACAACTTTGTCTATGTAACGCTATCGATGTTAAAGGAGTAAGAAAAACCAATCATGAAATGTAGCCATAACAACACACAACTATCTGACTTAGGTCTTCTCACAGACTTGGTAGGTAGTGTAACCATAGCAGAAATCGAAATATAATAATAATAATAATAATAATAATAATAATAATAATATTACACGTATAATAGAAAACATGTTTTTCTTCTGTAGTCAAGTTCGCAAAACGGTTTTACATATGATATCAATTATTCCGTCACCCACTTCTTGATAATATTATTATTTATATAAATATTATATATAATATAATATAAATATAATACTATTATTTTAAACATTTAAAATGTAATAACAGAATAAGCGATAAACTTTGAATAGTTTAATTTTGATTTTCTTTGGGATGTAAATCTCATTTGAAATTTGTAAGAAAACTCAAAAATCGAGACAGAACTTGTTATTTGAAATTAATATATATACATTTAATTCAATTCAATTTTTCCTTCTTTATTTAATTATTTTCTTTTTCTTTTTTTTCTTTCTTGTGTGCCTTTTTTTCTTTCTTATATTTGGAATTTATTTCGTATCGTTTCTCTCCTATCTTCTCACATTTCTTATATTTGCATCATCATTTGTTGCACTCTTTCCATTTTCATTCGTTGTTTTCGTTTGCTTGATTAAATGTTTCTTTTTGCTCTCTGGCTGTATTACTGTTTCTTTCCTTCTTTCATTTTTCATTCTTTTTCTTTCTTTCCTACTTTGCCCTGCTATATTTGTCATTTTTTCCTTTCTTTCTTTCTTTCTTTCTTTCTTTCTTTCTTTCTTTCTTTCTTTCTTTCTTTCTTTCTTTCTTTCTTTGCCTTGCCATATTTGCTATTCCGTTATTTACCATTCTTTATTTTTCTTTTTTTATATTATGAAATCTTTCCTCCTTCTTTTTTATTCCTTCCTTTCTTTCTTTCATCCTTTTTTTTCAATTTTTTCTTTCTTTCTTTCTTTGTTTTGTTATATTTGGTGTTCCGTTATTTATCATTATTTTTCTTTCTTTACGTTATTTATACTTTCTTCCTTTCTTTCTTCTTTCCTTTTCCTTTCTTTTTCTTTCTTTTTCCTTCTTTCTTTTCCTTTTTTCTTTTTTCCTTCTTTCTTTTTTTTGTTTTGTTTTTCCTTCTTTCTTTCTTTCTTTTCCCTTGCTACATTTATCTTTCCTTTATTTTCAGGTCTTCCTATTTCTTCCCTTTTTCGTTCTTTCTTTCTTTCTTTCTTTCTTTCTTTCTTTCTTTCTTTCTTTCCTTTTTCCTTTCATTCTTTCTTTCTTTCTTTGCCTTGCTATATTTAACATTCCTTTATTTTCAGTTCTTTCTTTCTTTCTTTCTTTCTTTCTTTCTTTGCCTTACTATATTTACCTTTCCTTTGTTTTCAACTCTTTCATTTTTCTTCCCTTTTTCTTTCTTTCTTTCTTTCTTTCTTTTTTTCTTTCTTTCTTTTTTTGCCTTGCTATATTTGCCCGACCTTTGTTTTCATTTCTTTCTTTCTTTGTTATAAATAGTACAATTTATTTTTCTTCCTTACCATTTCAATTAATTTTTTTCTTTTTTTTTAATTTTAATACTTTTCCTTCTTCCATTCTTTCTTTCCTTCTTTCTTAACCGTTTTTTCTTTCCTGCAAAAAATCAAGTAAAAGAAAATAAAAAAGAAAAAGAAAAAACTCTTTTCTTTTCTTTCTTTGCCTCACTATATTTACCTTTCCTTTATTAACCGTTCTTTCTTTCTTTCCTTTAAATATTAGAACTTATTTCTCCATCTTTCTTTTTTATTCTTTACCTTATATACTACACATTATTTTTCTTTCTTGCCATTTTCAATTCCTTCTTCCTTTCTTCATTTCCTCTTTTACTTTTCCTTCTCTAGATCTTTGATAGTTTCTTACCACACATTCCATACCAAAGTCTGCAGACTGTAGAAAATCATTTTTCACTTAAGACGCTTTTGGTCCATAGATCAAATATCCTTCTTTAGTTTCTTTTTGTTTACCTTCAGCCAATAATTCCAACCCACCGTATGATTTAAGCAGATACCTCTCTCAGTAACAACAACAACAAAAAAGAAAGAAAGAATTGTGACTGATGTCTATAAAGTTTCACACGTCCGTAACGCTTATCCCGTTGTCTGAAAACATGTTAAACACATTTGAGACGAAGTGAACCTTCTTTAAAAAAATCGGTAAGACAGTTTTATCGACAGGATTTCTTAGCGTTAAATGTTATTCTTAGAATTGCGTCATTTTTTTAGGAAAATATAAATTACTTTTGTATTGGGAGAGCTGTAAAAGAACCGGTTAGAAAATGCTAAAGACCGCCGAACATACTTTTTACCGTTTGCATCATATTTTTTCCAATGAAAAAAAAAAAAAATCCCAGACGGCATATGACCCTCGGGTATATGGTAAACGAGGCGTTCGAATAAAAAAGAGAAAATATTAAATACGAACGGAAGAACGTTTCCTTCTTGCCTTTAAGAACGTATGGCGATACATTCAGAATATGCCATTAAAACAAACGACATGCCTCCAACCACCCAAGCAGCATAAATAAGCAATCTAGAAACCATTACAGTAAATAAGCCTTATTAAACAAAAACAAAAAAAAGACAAAACAAAAAAAACTGAGTAGGGTCTATTTATGTTTCTCATCTCTTTCTCAAAGGCAAAGATATGCTATTAAAATAAGAGCACACACACATATACACACACACACACACACACACACACACACACACACACATATACACACACACTTCCTCCAATCATCCAACCAGCACGAATAAGCAATCTAGAGTTATGACGATTAATAAACTTCTTAATTTGCCATTAAAATTACAAACACACTTCCAAGAACAGAACAGACGACATGAATAAGCAACCTACATGTCATAACTGTAAATAACAATAAGTATTGGTCTCACCTCCTCCTCCTCCAAAAAAAAAAAAGAAAAAAAAAGCAAGGTCTCCTCCTTCCCACATATACATAGCCCGGTGTATGCAGCCCGCGAAAGTAGTAGTGGGAATTGTTCTGAAGAAGCGTGAAACAGACACACTGCATTATTGATTTCCATGTTGACACTGTCTAAAAATTAAAATAAAATAAAAATGGAATTAATTATACTGTTCTAAAAAATCATGTTGTTTTAATTGTAGGATTATGCCTTAAACCACTTCATACTTACGTCCACAAAAATAAATGGGTCGAAAAACGTGAACGGTTTCACACTCTGTCCCATATAACAGAATAACTTACTATTTGAGATATTCATATGGGTCTCGTGTGAATCGCTAAATGTCGTCAATGATTTTTGTTAACATTTTCTACTATGTCAACTTCAAAGTTTTTATTTGCAAATCTTTCCCTCCCCTCCGGGAGACTTGCATTTTCTTTTCTTAAATACTTTACATCGTTCTCATGTTGAAGGTGCCTTTTAGTTATAGACCGGTTTGGAGAGCCTGTAGTTCATTGCATTAATTCGATGGCTTTGAAACCTATTTTGTCACATTTTGAAAGAAGTACTCACATCCATTTAAAGCTTCTTATCAGTGACATATTCTTTTCTTTTTTTTAATCATTTCACCCCAAGCAAGGTAGAAATGCCACTAGTACACAGGGGGTTAGAGGGAGTGAAAGTAAGAGATAAGGCTGTGTATAGAGAGATTTGAGGAAAGGACAAAAGATGATCAGGATTCAAGAAGATGGAAGATGGCGTTTAATCTTGCATTTAAATTTATGAAGATTGTATTTATCAGGGAAGCAAATAAACGAAAGAGAAATCAAGAGGTAGAAAAATAAACTGTTGGAATTTGTTGAAAACCTTTGGAAGTCAACTTTTATAGAAAATGTACATATTGTCGTCTTAAAAACTGAGAATTACTTAAAATCACTCAACCAGGATAAATTTTATGATTAGGTAAGAAATAATTTTTTCATTTTATTTATTACATGTGCTTTTTTTATCATATCACGCCAAGCAAGCCATTCTAGTTTTTTTTTTAATCGTTTAACCCCAAGCAAGGTGATAATGCCGCTAGAGCGCGCGGTGGGGGGGCGTTACATGGAGTGAAAGTGAAGGAAAATGAAAAAGAGAAGATTGAAAATGAGGAGGATTGAGGAAAGGAACAAAAAAGAACAGAGTTCAAGAAGATAGAAGATGGCATTTGACGTTCATTTAAATTTTTAAAGTTTGTAGTTATCAGGGAAGCAAGAAATCAGAAGGGAGTTCCACAGGTGAGAACCGAGAGAAAAGGAACTGTCAGAGTAAAAGTGGCGCTTGCATCTAACTGGATCAACATTAAAACGGAAAAATCTTCTTGCCAATCAAGCACGCTTAAATTCATTTAATCGTGGCACCAAGGAGAAAAGCTCGCCAGAGCAGTTGTCATGGAAATAATTGTAAAAAAGACAGAGGGTAGCCACGTCAAATCGGTGCGAAAGTAACTGAAGTCGAAATGCAAAGGCAGGATCGATTACACTGCATATTCTTCTTTCGATTTTGTCAAAAATCTCGTGATGAATAGCAGGTGCACCAGACCAAATATTTAAGCAGCACTCAATTCACAGACCTATGGTATATTTGTAAATGTGCAAGATGAACACTGACGAGATAAATTTTCTGGTGCAGTGACACAGTGACGCAACTTTCCTTGCAATAAATGCAGCTATTGATTCGTCACTCTACTTCAAGCCATGTGAAAACGTGAAACCAAAAAAGCGCAGTGTGATGCTCTCCAGACTCGTAAAAGTATTTTGTCCAACTTATATTGTTTTTCGTTTATCTTGGATTCATCAATTATATTCACTGTTATATTCCGTGCTAATAGGAATATATCCTTGAAAAACAAGATGAATAAAATAAGTATAAAGGTTTATTGTAAAAACCAGTACAGTAAGAATAAAGGTAACAGTTGCGCACAAGGTCGTCGCAAGTCAATCCAGTAGTGAGTGCTACTATTGGAAGGTCAGTAGTTCTCGAGTAAGTCTGAGTCGTACTCAACAGATCCCAGCTAGTCGATATTTACCAGCCTCCCCACGAGGTAGGATATGGCACAAGGCCGGATTTAATGTGGGGTAATCCGAGCCCGTAGGCTCGGCCAAAAATTTCCCGTAACCACGCATAAAAGGGTTCGATCTGTCTACCTCCCTGGACGAGACTCTGCTCTTCGGCATAGCCTCGTCCGGGTATCTCTCTACCCGAGGCTTTCTTTCTTTCTTTCTTTCTTTCTTTCTTTCTTTCTTTTTCCTTCCTTCCTTCCTTCCTTCCTATCTTTGCCTTCCTATATTTACCTTTCCTTTGTTTCCAGTTCTTTTTTTCTTCCCTTTTTTCTTTCTTGCGACTGGCCAGGAGCGAAGCCGGATTTGACTGTTCTTTAAAAACACCTTACTTGGCACGTGAGTAATAAGCCTGGCCCAGACTGAAAACCGTTTCGCATATTCATTGGCCTACAAGGAGAGCGTTTTCTTCCGGTGGTGGAAGATATCTATATTTTCTTTAAAAACAGCAGACGACATTAGGGACATTTTGGCTGATGAAGTAAGTCGCCTGATTCTTCTATGTTCAACGCCAGGATATAAACATTGATCTTTGTGAAAATGGTATTTTAGTTGCTTCCTGTCTTTAGCCATTATTTTTTTTAGCATTTTCTATCTTTTAATTCTGATTTTTTTTGCAATGTCAGCATCAAATATGTTCTTCCTCGTGGATCAATATTATGCTTTTTTCGCAAATCATATTTCTAACATTGTCAAGCTAGTTCTTATATCTCGCCATTATATTTAATTTAATTTTTGATTGTTCCATAATCTCTAACTTTCTCACGATTTCAAAATTTGCGTTTCCATCGCTCAGAAACGTTACAATTAACTTCTTTTTCTTTGGAGGATTATAATTTACTTGCGATTCTTGGTAAGTTTTATACCGTGTGTAACAGCAACATTTTCTAAATCAGGTAACAGCATAACTGTCCGTCCCACAAAATGTTTAATATCTAAAATAACTACTGAACTAATTCAGTTTCTTTTTTTTCCGGGTTTTTCAGATAAGATATTTAGCCATTTTGATGCCATTTGTCGTAAGAATCATTGAAAAACCCTTTGTGTTATGCAGCTAGAAAGAGAACAGGTTAAAATCGTTTTGTGTTAGCCCACTGTTTTCTCAACTGAGCAATGCTGAGAAGAAAAAATCATTTAGGCCTTCAGTAATGGTACCAGCATTCATACTCTGGCTACTATCTTCAAAGTCCATGCTAGAACCATAAAGAAAAAGATGAATAAGTTTTAAAAAGAAGTAACAGTAGAGAGGAAAAATGAATCAGAAAGTCACAACATGAAGAGAGATAATCGTTTTAACTTAGGGCTAAAGATATCAATTAGAAAAGATCCAACTCAATCCATAAGATGTTTGGCACGTGAGAGACGAGTTTCAGTTATGGCGGTCCAAAGAGCAGTGAAAAAAAAAACACTTGAAAATGAAATCGTAACTGAAACGTGTGAGGTAACTTTTTACTCCAGAACCGAAAGGTAGAAGGCTAGAGAGGGCGAAGATCATCTTGAATAAGTTCGAAAATGATCCAGGAAAAATATTTGAACAGTAT
The DNA here is from genome assembly GCA_903632075.3 of Acanthosepion pharaonis. Taxonomy (NCBI): domain Eukaryota; kingdom Metazoa; phylum Mollusca; class Cephalopoda; order Sepiida; family Sepiidae; genus Acanthosepion; species Acanthosepion pharaonis. The sequence continues at coordinate 975,329 of CAHIKZ030003303.1, read as the reverse complement.
TTTAATCTTTCATGAGCCTCTGATCCTTAGCTATGATTAATTAATAATGAATATGTCATTTTCGTTTATAATCGATTTTATTATGATTCTTCTGTTAAGCTTGGAGAGTAATTATACACTGTTATTGCTCAATAGTGTTATAAAGACCACAGCCAATTCCAGTAATATATCTTTAATCTTTTCTAAGATACAACAGTTCAAAACTTAATCTAACAGATACATTCGTGTAAATATACATAATATTTCACAAACCTTTTTAGGATTGTGTTTCAGCTGCCTTCAGATCTCTTCTCATTCTATTTCTTTTTCAACTGCTCCTTGCGTCTTAGTGGCTTTATCCCCTTTCTTTGTTTGAACTGATTAAAATATAAAACATAGTATTAGATTTTAATACTATGCTAATTTACATCATAAAATCTGGCGTTTCTATGATGTCCATTAGTTTTAATTCTCGTGAGAAGGACAATCGGTCTGGAAGTCATCAATTGACAGACTAATTTCTTATGTACAGGGCTGGGTCTGATTTGTAAATTCTGTTCAGGTTACCCTTGTATTTTATCATGTGAGGAAAGAGATCGTAGAGGTTTCTAAAAAACCTATAGACCTATATACAAACGCAAGCATGCGTTTGCGGGTTGGATCAATAAGTTTGTAGCTTAATCAATATGTCTGGCGTCAGACAAAGATGTGAGTTGAATTTTGATCTGAACACGGCACTCCATAATGTTGGATCCCTGTGATAAACAGAGAAGCATTCTGCACTGACCAGAAAAGTGATTATTTTAAATAAAATATGTAAAATAATTACGTTTTTCATCAGCAGACTGTGAATTACTTCATATATTTACAGACGCCATGTGCTATATAATTTCCGGTGAAAAATTCCTAAATTGGTTACGAGGATAAGTCTTTTTTTTGTTTTGTTTTTTTACATTTCTATGAGGATTAAATCCATATTTATATTTCTGTGAGAATTAATGTTTACTTTAAAATTCCAAGATGATTATATTTGAATCGATAACCTATTAACGTTAAATTTAATTTTTTGTTGAATAAAATTAATTTTCAATTCGATTAAGATTTAATCAACTTAAATTAATGAAATTCAGATTCAAGTTAAATTCAATTTGAATTTAATACAGTGTACATTAAACATAGAGTTAAATTTATATATGAATTTAATTACAATTAAATATACATTCTATTAAATTTAAATATAACATTAATTATATTTAAATGTGAAAGTAATAAAAAATAAATTTAAATATCGAAATGTATATGTAAATTAAATTTAATGTTTATCTACGTACAGTTTTTTTAATGATGTTCTTTACAAGCTAAGTTATAGATAATGTTTTTGATTTTAGATTGTAAATTTTAATGTTTTTTTTATTCGTTTTCTACGGCTTATCAACCCTTTGCAGGTTATTTAAAGGCAGAAAATATGTCTCGATTGTAAGAATTCTTCTTTTTGCGTTGGGGAGAATAATAGTTTAGTGATACAAGTCTTAATAATTAACCCATAGTGAGGGAGAGAAAGGTGTTAATAACTTTCCCAAGGGTATTTGCTCGTAAGTGAATATAAGGAACCAAATGGAATTGGAACTCCACTCTCAGGTTAACAATTCCTCACCATCATCAATTGCACCACACACACACATCCAAACTTACTGCACTTGGTAGTCCCAGGCAGTTACCCATTTATGTACTGACCGGACTCGGCGTTGTTTAACTTTGGAGATTTTATGAGAAGCACTGTTTCAGCGTTATATGGACCTAAGCTTGAGAGAGAGAGAGAGAGAGAGAGAGAGAGAGTAATAGAGGAAGAAAGAACAGGTAGGAGAGACAGTTCAAAATCGGCTCAGCTGCATTGTAGGCGATGAATTATTTTCCACTCCACAGGTCGTTTCCCACAAACGAAAAGTCACAGGCTTCTCCATTGTCTATCGCTCTTTCCATGGTATGGCTTTGACCAGCTAAATTCATGAGTTGCTTCAATTCAGACCTTTTCGTCTAATATCCTCGATGCTACGTAAATTGGGAAACAAAATAAGCACCTTCATTTTTGTCGTATTGCATTAGCGAGATGGACGTTGAATTCAGCTAACTTCTTTCGAAGAACTGGTACTTCGTGGAACAAACTCCGGAGAAGATGCTTCATGTTTCAGTAATAATATAGACAAGTTTTGTCTATTTATTTTAAGTAAGTTAAAGGAAATCACCATATTGATACATATTTTACTCCTATCTAAGCTTTCGGCTGACATAATCCATTATCAAAGATGACAATTACATTTCAATTGCATGAAAAATTTCAAAGCAACGACTAACTCGTGTATACGAGACGCGGAACCGAAAATCGCATTGCAGCTCGTGACGTCACACATGACCACGCGAGAGTGAAAACGAGAAGTATTTAAGTATGGGAAGCCGTTGGTATAAACGTTGCTTTGAAAGGCCGAGTAGATGAAACCTAGGTAGGTTTGCCTAGCTCTTTAGGTTCATAGTTAGATTTGTTCTACTTAGTGTATTGAGCACTTTTCATAATTATTTTTTTGTTGCTCGTGTCGGAAATTTTTTTCTTTGTACTCTGAGCTTGGATTCTGCTCGATTGTTTTCGCTTGAATTACATGTTCTTAGTTCTGTCTTTTTTTTTATTCCTTATTTTTCCTTGGGTATTGATTTGTTCATTTACAAGCCAACACACCTAAGGTTTTTTTCCGGACGAGTAGTATACTTACTTATATTTATAAGATTATATATATATATATATATATATATATATATATATATATATATATATATATATATATATATATATATATAATGTAGATACTAATCGAATATATTAATGTGAAACGTAATTAATAATAAAATATAGTTAAATGAAAAGAAACAAACTATGGCAGTTAATTTTAGACTAATTTTAAAAACTGGACTCATTATTGCCTTCCAGTGTGGTCTTTAGTTTATTACGATTGGCTACTTACATCATTTATAATCCAAAAGGAAGAGAAATCTAATGAAGACGAACTAATATCTTCCTTTGCCTAAAAGAATTGTTTTTGCTTGTTTTTTTTTTATATATATTTTGTCTTCTTTCTTTTTTTTTCCTCAGTACTTTCTTAATCAAGTCTGTTCTATTTTGGGTAAATGAATTCTTGCAGCTTTTTACTTTAGAAGACAAACCAGCCATCGTCGACATATCATCGGTACACAGACAAGAGAACTTTGTATGAAATATAGGCTTAAATTACACTTCATCTCTCAACTGCGGGAGATATGAAACAGACATACGAGCGTTCATATTACTCTCCTCGACCATACAATGCCTATCGTAAAGCCTAATGTATGAATTCAGTAAAATAAGACATTAACAACAATGGGAAATTATGAAACAGAACAGCTACAAAAATAACACAAATAATATCTGTGATGTAATGTAAGTAATAAAAGTAGTAATGTTCTAAAGATGCATTTTAATTGTCGATCAAACTAGGCATACGTTTTTGATTTGTTTCCATTTTTAAGAAGAGAACTTTCTACTTTTACATTGAAACAAGACTAGATGACAAAGAGAAGACATATATCCTCATGTGTATTAATCTAATAACAAGATCTTAGTGTTTTTTCCAGGGAACCATGACTGTACAGACAGAGTAACCAATTCGACGACAGGCAGGACTTATTTTAGAAGACAATATTGAAAGATCTATAAATGGTGAAAAAAGCATCACCTGTCATATTAAGCAAGAAAATATATTATCAAAGTTTATCAAAACTCATCTCAATATAAAAAAATAAATCAATAAATAAAACAAGATATTATTTTTATGTTTAACAACGAGGAACGGACACTTGCTGCATTACACATAGACTTATAACTAGGTGCTAATCATTTTCATATATATATATATATATATATATATATAGGGTGTATCAAAAATACTTTTACAAAATTGGAGTCGTGTTCATCACACAAAAATCCATTTAAACATATGTCCGAAAATCTTTAGTTTTAGTGTCCATTGCTATATTGCGACCGGATATAAAAATCATATCCGCTTGCTTACCATATGAATATACTGCCATTGTTAAACGGAAGATTCTCAATTAACTCACGCGTTAAACGTTGAAGATAGAGTAGTCACATATGTAGACACGTCACAAATGTAATCTAGTTTACATGGCAACACAGCGCCATCTACCGTAAATTTCCTTAAAACCAAGAATTTGCGGACATATCTTTATGTGGATTTTTGTCCTTGTTTTGGTGTGATGATCCCGCCTAGAGTTTGTAATATTCATTTTTGATAATCTCTCTCTCTCTCTCTCTCTCTCTCTCTCTATATATATATATATATATATATATATATATATATATATATATATATATATATATATATATATATATATATATATATATATATATATATACATACATGTGTTTATATATATATTCAGTTGTATGGAGTTTTATAACCCTGGATTTCATGCTTCGTCTGAAGTTTGTCTGATGATCGCAAAAGTTGGAAATCCAGGGCTACACACTCATATCCATACAAGTGAATATGTCAGCGGTGCTATCACAGATATTTTACACTAAGTACCTCGCAAATATATATATATATGGAAGAACATAAGACACCTACCATTCCATCCTGCACATTAATCGTAAACTGACGCCGATGTGTAGCTTGTATGTTACTACATAGGTTCCGATCCACCCACAAATGTTCGTTGTGTAAACTTGCTATTCCATCTCATCCAAATGTTGCCTCATCCGTAAAAAAAAAAAAAAAAAACTGCAGAGTCAAACAACGGATCCTGAGATTGTGCATTGCACAATCTCAGGATCCATTGTTTGACTCTGCAAATCGGCAAATGTCCTCTCAATACGAAAGACCCTGCACACTTTGCAATTGATACGGATACAGGAATTGTTACTTGTTAAACAGAACACTCCATATTTAACTCACTACTACACAAGTTAATTGTTGAAGACACAAATGTACACGAATAACAAATGTAACCTAGTCTATATGACAACAGAGTGACATCTATCATACATATTCCTTAAACTTTCTCACTCAAAAACGAAGGATTTGAGAACATAGGTTTATATGAACTTTTGTCCTTGTTTTCGTGTGAGAAACTCGCTCCTAATGATTATAAACGTATATTTGAAATACCTTATATATATATATATATATATATATATATATATATATATATATATATATATATATATACTGGAATAAATGCTAAGAAGTTAGGCACACCTACCTAGGTTTCACCTAAACGGATCTCTTCAGGGTAAACTTTACCTTGTCAGCTTACCCTGAAGATCCGTTTAGTGAAACCTAGGTAGGTTTGTCTGATCCTTAGCATTTATTCTAGTATATATTATATATATATATATATATATATATATATATATATATATATATATATATATTCTACTTGAACGCATTTATGAGCACAAAAGAGACCTCACAAAAAAACAACTTAGCTAATGCACTAGTCATACATAGAACTGAATTCAACCATAATTTTGATTTTATAAATACTACACTCATACAAAAAGAAAATAACTCACTCAGAAGAAAAATTCTAGAGAGTGCTGCCATTGGATATTACCCAAATATTATTCCACACCCAGGTTTTTTCCCTATGTCACCTTTCTTTTAACAGAATTACTACTCTCCTAGACAAACGTACGCAACAATATAGTGAAATCAAAAGAAAATGAATCCGTCAACACAGCAATATCTCCAAGTGTGACAGTAATTTGACGTAATTTTTAGTTAACGAAACGAGTCGGCAACTATTACAGTTTTTTCTATTGTCATTTATATTTATGAATATTGTCTTTTCTACAGGTTAACTCTGAGAAGTTTTTCATATATATATATATATATATATATATATATATGCGCGTGGTCGAGAGGTTAGAACGTTGTCTTTTTGACGGGGTTCCAACGTCACCATGGTCGAATTGTCATGAAGGAAACTTTCTGATATTATCGGAATGGATCGAGGTCGATACCAGCTTGCAGCACATTTGAAAAGTGTCTGAAAAACATACAACGGATTGACGCAATCCTTGTGAGATAAATTGGGTAGACGCCACTCTCGAAGGCCGTCGATAGCTGTGTTAACACAAAGCCACAAGTCATCTTGGCTGAGAGCCTGAGCGTACTGACTTTGTTCAAATTGTTGATCACGCTACATAATATGATCTCTGCCAGAAACTGTAACTGAGGTTTTCTCAGCATAGTTGCAGTAGAAAGCACAGGTGGCCCTGTCGGTGTTGAGCAAACACAAATGTAGCTGAGCGAGCGTCTTCAAAATGGATTGGTTAGCCGCTCTAGTAGACGAGTATCCTCGAATACGAGTGGCCATCTATTATTTGTATCATATATATATATATATATATATATATATATATATATATATATATATATATATATATATATATATATAGAGAGAGAGAGAGAGAGAGAGAGAGAGAGAGGTTCGGTTAAACAATTTAGACACATCATGTCGATTTATTTTAGTTGTGATCATTTCAAGTTCACGGATTCAAATAATTTTTATTTCCCAAGTGAATTCAGTCTCATCTGAGACAATCTTCAGGGTGTTAAATTGTCTGTGAATGTATATACCTAATTCTTCAAATTCAAAAGATTCATTGGTAAACCCACCTTATGAGGAAATGAACTTTCTTTCATATATATATATATATATATATGTGTGTGTGTGAAAAGTGTATATAAATATAAATAAATATATATATGTATAATTATTTATATATTATATTCGCGGTACTTATTAGAAAGCGCTCAATATCAGAGATAGAGCTAACATATTTGGTTGGATAGATGTGAGTTTGTGACCCTGGGTTTCACGCTTTAGCGTTTGTCTGACGATCGCTAAAGCGTGAAACCCAGGGTCACAAACTCACATCAATCCAACCAAATATATATATATATATATATATATATGAAACATTATTTTCTAACTTTACACAAACACACACACACACACACACACACACACACACACACACACACACACACACATATATATATATATATATATATATATATATATATATATATAAACAGATAAATGAAAAAAAATTTTCATTTATCTGTTTTGGATAAGACTTGTTTTTATGTCCATCGTTTTCGTCGTGTTATACTGATTATGTTAATTGTATTTTAATGAATATGTTCCTGAAGAAGGTTATTAAACCGAAACGTCAGACGTCGAGATTTCATTCATATTAAAACAACATAATCGCATTTTAAGGATTTTTGTTTTGTTTTTCCAGATATTTTCTTCATTCTGTCGGATTTATATCCATTTATATTTGCTTGTCATATATATATATATATATATATATATATATATATATATATATATTACCAACATTCAGTTGTTAACTTGTGCAGAAAAGAGCTTATTAATTTTGAGGCATCTTCTTGGTTTAACGTTATCAACTGGCATGAAATGGAAAGATTACATTGACTCAATTTCTAGGTCTTCTGCTCGGAAATTTGATTCACACTTACGTCCTAGACAATATTTATGGCCCGGATCTATGTTACATATTGATACGTCTACCATTCCACTTTGAATATTGCTGCCGCATCTTTTCGGGTGCTCCTGCTATATATTTAGAGATCCTAGACAAAATCTAAGGAAGAATCTGCGGTGTCATTGATCTGTCATCCCAAGTATTTTCAATCTGATCTTAGACTATCTTCAGAAGTTGTATATCTATGCATGTGTTATGGATTAACACCGTAAATTCAAAATATCTTTAACTGTACATTTACAACGTTTCAAATTACCCCCCCATCCTGAATACACATGACACATTAAAGATGTAAACATTTTGAGAATCACTGAATTAATTCCCATCAGTTTAATTCTGAAACCAGAGAGACGATTAATATCTTTAAAAAAAAAACTGTCATTTAAAATTAAGTTGTTATTCAAAAAATATTCCAAAGTAAAATGTATTTTCTGTATTGAAGATTAGGAAATGCAAGTCTTAGTAACCAAATGGAGAATGCCAGACATTATTTTCGACACCAAGAGAAATAACAAAACGAAAATCACGACAAAAAAAAAAAAACAATAAAAAATAGAAAACAAAAGAACAAAGGAGTCAAAAAATGCCGTTACAATTTATCAAAATAATTCAAGCAGACGAGTTAGCAAAACAAAAAAAAAAATGGAGGAAAAGTGATTAGATTATTTTGAGCAAACGATAATTTTTTTGAAAATGTGACAAACAACTCGTTTCTCATGATATATACAAAGATGCCATTTTTTAAAAAAATAGAGGCTGAAATGATAGCGTTTCCCCATCGGTTTGTTTGATTGATTCATTTTCTACGTCTTACAAACACTTTGAAGGTTATTTATAGCCAGAAAAGATTGTAATAATTTTTTTAGATAATAATGATTTATTGATACAAATAATTAACCCATAGATGGGGGAGAAAAGAGTGATTTATACCTTTCCCAAGGGTATTTGCGCGTCAGTGAGTATAATGAACCCAACTAGAATTACAATTCCGAGCCATTATACAATACATCACCTGTATATCTAAGCTTACAGCACCTGGTACTTCAAGTAGTCACCCACCTAGGTACTGAAAAGGATCGACGTTGCTTATATTCAATGATTGTTCGGGTCCCGGTGCTTTAACATGATATGGCCGTAAGTCCTCATCGGAAAGTTCTCGATGTTTCAGTCAAGGATAAAGCAACAGACATTTTGTAGGATTGTTTGCGTAAAGAAATTGTTTATTATTATTCATATTCAGACTATTGTCCTAATTTTTGTTGCTCTTATCAAAACGTTTTGGCTGTTGTTCCTTCCGATCTATAGGAAAATCTGAGCTGAACTCTGTATTTAATATACAGGGTTGGACTGCTCTCATCTCATTACCCATGTCTAGGAAATAAATGTGCATATCAGAATTAAAACTCTTTAAAATTTATTCTACAGCTCTATCGTTGTTATAATAAATAAAATTATGATTAATATATTAAATAATATAAAAAAAATATTTTTGTGCAATAAACCATATGAAAACATTGATTAGGCTAGAATTTTTAGAAGAAGATTTAAGAGCAATCTTGTCCAAAATAGGAAATTATAAAGAATATATTCTAAAAAAAATTCAAGCTCAGATATCTCATTAAATGTCAAATTAAATTGAACACTAAATTAAATAAATTATTTTTTTAATAATTTTAATTATTACAAATTATTATAAATCTATCTTACATATTTATAAACCTATCGTTCGTCCATGCTTAGAATGTTGCTGCCACATATGGTCGAGTGCCCCTGCTATTTACCTTGAGCTCCTTGATACCCCCCCAAAAAAAATCAACAATATTATCTGGCACCTTGGCATCAGTCACTTTATCACCGCCACAAGTTTGCTTCTCTGTGTCGTTTCTGTGAATATTTACATGGTAATTGTTCTGATGAGCTCTTCATTGTGATACCTAAATTGCTTGAATTTAAGCTCTGTAATAGACTGGCGCTGATTTCACATCAGATTACAGTTGAGCTGCCTAGATGTAGCCGTTAGTGTTATGCTAACAGCTTCTTTTCTCTGACTTCTCGCTTGTAGAACTCTCTTCCAGAACAATGCTTTCCATTCAACTTTAATCTGCAAAAATTTTATCACCATAATTTAAGTATACTGTGGAAATTTAACTAAAGATTCAAATGTGCTGTGAGATAAAAAAAATGGTTGACAAAACTTGACTTAAGGTATAAAAAGATCACTATAATATGAAAGCAATTCTAAAGTGCTAATAATAATAATAATAATAATAATAATGCATAAATAAAGAGTAGAGATAAAATACAACTCAGAACAATTTGTAAACCGTGTTAGAAATATTGCCTCAAGTACGCACAGAAGTGGCACGAGAATTTACCGCCGTCAGTAGGTGAAATTGAGCAAGTGAAACACTCGTTGGATATGACCATCTTGACCGAAAAGAAATCACAATTCTGCGCAAAACAGCATTGAATGGATCCTAATAGACGTTGCTATACCTTCGGATAAGAACATCGCGAAAAAAAAAACAAAAAAAAAAAACAAAACAAAAAAACAAACAGAATAAAGTATTACCACAACCTTGGAAAAGAATATGGGAGCAATCTATCCCCTAAAAAATGTATCCCCTAAAAGAAAATCTCAGTGTTTCGCTTTTGTCGTTAGCAATTTTGGGGCCATTTCCAGGAATATTTATGCTTCGCAAGACGCCCCCCTCTAGCCCGAGGATACTTGACATCATTGGGAGTGCGAAAGTCGAAGAGTGGATTGAAATAGCTCATGTTCTAAAAACAGTGTTGTGTCTCTAAGGTGACACCATGAGTCAAAGATTGTCTCAAATAATAATTAGAAGAATAAACACAATAGAAATATCAGCATTTTCAAATAAAGAGCTTCAAAAATCATTCACCCCTCAAATATTTAATCATTTAAATATTAATTTTAATATTTAACTAAATACAAACACTCAGAAGGCTGACGGCAAAAGGAACAGAAGAAAACTTGGGAAAACCAACCTAACGATCTTGTATAAATGTATGGCAGTACATAGTAACATATTAAGCTAATTTTATTAAATATTTACATTAAATCCTGCGCTGTGGATTCGACGAGTGTATAGTCTCTATCTCGCACTACATCCGGTATTTTTTGGCATTTCCGGTTTTATATGGGCATGTCCACATGCTTAAATATGTGCCCATCAATAAATACGCATATATCCATCAGGCCTGGCAGTGGGAATTAAAATAAGATAATTCCGGTCCCCACCATCGAAAAAAAACAACGTGTTCCGGGTTGGGGTTGCGTGCAGACAAGTGTATCGACCAGAACTACATCTACTTTTGACTGAGTTATAAATCAGACCAATATCTATCTATTTATTCTGTTTATTTACTGCTTTTCTCTGACCTTCTTACCTTCAATATGTCCTGTGAGTGTTCAGTTCTCCAAGCCCCATTTTCACCCCAGAAATTTCCAGTTCTGTTTCCATTTTCCTTAAACCTTCGTAGCTGATTACATGTTCAGTCCATGGTATTCTGAGCACCCGTCTGTGGAACCCCTTTCCTATACCTGAATCTTTTCTTCATCTGTCAGGAGATTGCTGAGTATTCACTGCCATTATAATACGGACGGTACGGTTCGATCCTGGGTTATTCCCACACTGGTCAGTACTGCCGACGGTTATCTGCTTTCCGTTTCGTTTCTTCATCTACTTATGCCCCACGTTGTGTTCCTTGTGAGCAGTGAAATTCGAATTTAGCCCGTACTTGAGCGCTGCTTCAAATCGCGGCGGAACCGTGCTACAAAAGGACAAAGAACATAACAAAATAACGAAGCAGGTCGCCGGGTTAATTTTCAATTGTTTGATACAATTTTTGATACAACGAAATTAACCCTTCCTGTTAAACTCTCTATCGTGACGCTTTTTTCTAAAACTAGGAGCAGGTTCAATCAAAAAAGGAAGAGGTCGGTCGGGAATTCTCTAGGCAGCAGGTCATGTGGTGTTCAGCAGCTCTTTGTCTCGTCTCGGCTGCGTTTCTTAACGTCTTTCGCTTCAACTGCTGGGTGGCTTAAGCGCTGTTTATATGTATTTCTTCCACTGCATCTCATGACTTATCACTGGGCATATCAAAGGTCAGGTGGAAAGTTGTACATCACGTACCTAACGAACTTGTATAAATGGTCAGCAGAACAGGGATTAGGAGAGATTGCGAAAAGGCAACATTTTCTAAGAGTTACAAAGGATAGGAAACGTCGGAGAATCGTGTGGAAAGACACGTCCTGATGTGACATGCCACATAGAAGAATTGAAGAATGTAATATCTAGCGAAAATAAAATTGTAGAACGACACAGAGAATCAACCACCTAGCAGGCAAACCTAGGAATTGATTCAATATAATCTTTCTACTTCATATCAGCGGAAAAGATTATGCCGCAATGAATCATTTTACTGGAGGCAAGCATTAGATAGGCTGAGAGAAGGTAAAAAAAATCTCTAAGAAAAATTAGTCTTATTTTCAAAATAAAATTCGGCTTTTACGAGGCCTTGTAAACACATATGGATAATACGCACCAACAAGGTCGTATAATGCTCAACACGCTTTGCCAAAATCCTTAAATTGGTAAAATTAATTTAATGCTGATAATTTTTTCGAGTTGTGATGGCACACATTGAAATAGATTTACCGACGGATGGCTAAGATATTTTGAAAAGGAATCCTGTATCAGGTTCAACGAATATAAGCTTACATATCCAACTAAATTAAATCGATGAAATGGAACGACGACTGACACAGATAACAGCGTTTTCATTTGCATTTTTGAAATTGAATTGTGTCTTTCACTTTCTGTTTCTTTTAATCCTATCAACGTCGAACACGGGCAAATCACATGTTAGGTTAGAAAGAATGACGTCTTTCCACAAACTTATTTCATTTAAATTTATTCATAGAGTTCGAATTAAACTAAGATAATAATTTCCGTCCATTTTTTTTTATGATGTAATTGTCAGGCAACTTTCTTATTCGTTTTTCGGAGGCGAGGAGACGTGGTTATGGTTTTCGAAATTAACATAGAAATGCCGAAAAGGAAACATGTTGAAATTTCAGAAATAGCCAAATTTCCGGAACTGAAAGCAAAGATCTTTCATGGCAAGCATTACAAGTTATGATTTGACGATATCATGCAATAATTCTATTTTTATTTTATTTAGAATTGTTAATATTACAAATATCTACCAAAATACTTCATTATTCAAAGAGTACAATATTTTGGTAAATACGAATGAACGTGCTGCAATAAGAGAGAGTTTTCAGAAGAGAGATATACCGCTTTTTTTAACTACCTTCATTCCTCGCCAATGTAGTTTTTTCGCACTTCTTTTTTTATATGGCCATGGCCACATGCTTAAATATTTACCCATCAATAAATATGCATATAACCATTAGGGCTGGCAGCGGATATTAGAGTACGTCAACTCCAACCCATGCAAAGATATAACGCTCATGTAAAAAAAAAAAATAAAAAAAAGAGTTCTGGGTGTATGCATGCAGACAAGGGTATCAACCTAATCTATATCTACTTTTGATTGAGTTATAAATCAGACCAATATCTATCTATTTATTGTGATCAATTTACTGCTTTTCTCGGCCCTTCTTACCTTCAATATGTCCTGTGAGTGTTCAATTCTCCAAGCCCCATTTTCACCCCAGAAATTTCCAGTTCTGTTTCCATTTTCCTTAAACCTTCGTAGTTAATTACATGTTCAGTCCATGGTATTCTGAGCATCCTTCTATAGAACGACATTCTAATACCTGTAATAAGTGTTGTATTCATCTGTCAGGAAATTGCTGAGTATTCACTGCCATTATAACACCGCCGGTACGGTTCGATCCAGGTTTGTTCCGACGCGCGTCTGCACTACCACCGGTCAACCGTTGGTTGTCTGCTTTCAGTTTCGTTCCTTTATCTGCTTCTGCCCCACATTGTGTTCCTTGTTCACAGAACAGTGAAGATCGAATTTAGTCCGTACTCGATCGATGGTTCGTACCGTGGTAGAACAGTGCTACAAAAGGACAAATAATATAACAAAATAACAAAGCAGGTCACCGGGTTAATTTTCAATTGGTTTATATCATTTTTGGTACAAAAAATTAACCCTTCCTTTTAAACTCTTTATCGTGACACTTTATCTTTTTCTTCTGAAACTTGGAGCAGGTTCAATCAACGTAGAAAGAGGTTGGTCTTAAAATTCTTTCGGCAGCATGGTATTCTGAGCATCCTTCTGTAGACACACATTTCTAATACCTTAATCTTTTCTTCATCTATCATTGACGATACTTCCTTTTGCCTTAAATATTTTCATGGTAATTGTTCTGATGAGTTTTCCTCTCTGGTACCTAGATTTTATGAATTTAAGCGCAGTACTGCATTGTCGGCGAGGAAAGAAATTTGTACACACCAGAAATCAAAGGAAATACTACTACTACTACTACTAATAATAATAATAATAATAATCTCCACGAAGCAAGTACATCTATTTCCCTTACACATATACACACGTTTATTAATTAACAAAAACTATCGAAATCATAATAATAATAATAATTTAACGTTATATTGATCTGAACATAACTCAGTTAGGACTCATTTAAAAACACAGGGAAATCTATCAAACTCTATCAGCAACACACTTGTAGAAAATGTTCTATCCACTCGACCGTATATATATATATATATATATATATATATATATATATGTAAATATTATAAATAATTACAATGCCTCATCACAGAAATGTATATACATATCCTGTAACATGACTCGTTGTTTTCATTCGCATCACAATCTTCAGGTGCTTATTTAAGACTGTTATATATATATATATATATATATATTATATTGTAAATAGTGTAAATAATTGCAATGCCTCATCACAGAAATATAAATATTTCCTCACCTGTAGCACGGCTCAGTGTTTTCATGCGCATCACGATCTCCAGGTGCTGATTTAAGGCTGGCACACACACACACACACACACACACACACACAAACACACACACACACACACATATATATATATATATATATATATATATATATATATATATATATATATATATATATAATACAGCAAAAGATCCCAAATTACTTCATGCCTATTTCCGATCTGCACAACCTCCTCAGCCCTAGAACGACTGGCTATACCCACATGAGGTAATATTGGATTTTTACTGTATAAATTATTTGCTCTGTTATCATAAATGCATTGGGCTCTCTCTCTGGATCTTGATATTACTAGGATCCACCTGGATTATTTATCAACGGAACCTGTATATATATATATATATATATATATATATATATATATATATATAACGTTTAAAATATTATGAGATTTTTGGTATAGATTTCTTAAATTAATTGTCTTCTCTCTGTCACACATTAGCAGACATAAGGACATTACCACGCTAGCAGAAGTAATTTCGTGTGAAACGGTGTAAACAACGCAAATAATGTTCAATCAAGTGGAAAAACAAAGAAATGAAGCAAATTATGAATTTCTCAAGAGCTACTCTTGAACTTAGAAAGGAATGCTTGAGATTTTCAATCCAAACACTCCGCGGTATTCGAGAAATTATTTGTAGAATTATATATATATATATATATATATATATATATGGTATTTTATACGGACTGTCAAAACATGACTGTATTGTTGAATTTTCCGCTTGCATTGCTTATATTTTCTGAGTGAGTAATCTCGAATGCTTGTCTACAAAATTAACTCTACTGTCCCCTGTGTAAAAGAATTATGCGTATTAAATCATTAAAACAACAAAAATAAAAAAAAATAATCGAAATAATGATAATAAATAGAAGGCAACGTCAATAAATGTAGTTTCGTTACTTACATTTTGGCCTCGCATAATTATTTCTACACCCAAAATATCCAGAATATTTCTTACTAAGTAAAGAAGATCTGGATGCGTGTCCGATACATATATAAAATCACATATTATGTAATAGCTGATGTTCTACGGAGAAGTAAAATCTATGAAAAAATGGGAAAGAATTTTTCGCACGACGCGTTTTAGGACTTCATCGGACTAAATTGAAATTTACGTTGATGCGACAACACCAGCGCATGGAGGAAAGGGGACGTTAAAATTTTTAAATTATTTTCTTTTCAATATATTTTTTCATTATATCATCTAGCCGATTTCATTTAGTTTCTTTGTGATAATAGAAGATCAGACAAAAACGGCAAGATCTTATAAGAAGATGGAGGCAAATTTGCTGTGAAGGATCTAACGATTCTTTCTAAATATTTTCGTCTTAGTAAATTGTTTTCCCTTTTAATTAGAGTAGAATTTTTAACTCATGTTTACTGTCAAACTAGTTGCGGTGAACAACTTATGGATTTAGTATGTTTTCTGTTAAAAATTCCGTTTGTGTTCATATTTTTATTTAAATTCTTGGAGTTGTCTCGCATGTATTCCTTGTGAGGATTATTACAGGTCATAAAGTAAATTATTTTGTTCTTTATTAAGTCCTTTATAGTTTAAGAATTAGTTACAACAAATGTTTTCTCTAAGCTCAGATAAATTCTTTTCAGTTGCAGTTGAACAATAGAACAATATATTTTAAATCACTGGGTTTGTCAGAATGACCCACTTTTCTATTTTTAAATATTTTACGAGCCTTTTCTTTTCCGATGAATATGAAGTAAATTAGGTTATTAATGGAGCTTATGTAAATATTGAAGAACTATAAATTCTGAGTGTTCTTTAAAAGAACGTTATGTTTAATCCAGATATTTTGTTGTTTTGGTGAGAATAGAAATTTATGAGATCCTTTTTATTAGTTGATTAGTTTGACAGACGTTTTGTTTCAGACTATTGGTACTGCGGTGAAACATGGCATCAAGGAAAGGTAAATTGTAGTTTGTTTCTATTTCGTAAGTAAATTCTCTTGTTTCTTCGGTATTATATGTTATGATTTGTTTTCATTACTAATTAGAGCAGATCTTGGTAGCGCTTCCTACATGCATTCATATCTTATCCTTTCAACTATGGGTCGAATAGCAGCACGTACATCTGGAAACTCTGGGAAAAAAAAAAACATTGTTAATTCCACAAAATCGTTTATGCAAAAGAAAAAAAAAAGAAACCACAGAATAAGATTCTTACAACCCAAAATATATTTCGGCATTATAAAGGGTGTTGCATTAAGACGGATTATATACAAGGGTGTTTCATTAAAATAGATTATATATAAGGGTGTTTCATCAAGATAGATTATATATAAGGGTGTTTCATTTAGACGGATTATATATAAGGGTGTTTCATTTAGACGGATTATATATAAGGAAGTTTCATTAATACGGATTATATATAAGGAAGTTTCATTAAGACAGATCATATATCAGAGTGTTACATTAAGACGGATTATATATAAGGATGTTTCAATATAACGGATTATATAAATGGGTGTTGCATTAAGACAGATTATATATAAAGGGTGTTTCATTAAGACAGATTATATATAAGGGTTTTTCATTAAGACGGATTATATATAAAGGGTGTTTCATTGAGACGGATTATACATAAGGGTGTTTCATTAAAACGGATTATATATAAGGATGTTTCATTAAGACGGATTATATATAAAGGGTGTTTCATTAAGACAGATTATATATTACGATGTTTCATTAAGACAGATTATATATTAGGATGTTTCATTAAGACGGATTATATATATGGATGTTACATTAAGAGGGATCAAAGTCAGCTTTAAATAAATCAGTGTTATTGTTGGAAATTTATTTATTTTTTTTATTGAATCATGTTATTTAAGTCATGGCAATTATGTGTGAAAAATAATATCGCCCAAAATTCCTCTAAATCTGAAAGGAAAAATATCATAAGTCCCTTAAACTTAATTCATATTTAAAATCGGTCCAAGTTATTGGAACACCCTTTATAATCCAACAAAAGGATGCTAGTTCGAAAAACAGCCAATCAATCAATCTTTGTGAGTTCAATACCCGGTTAAGGCAGTGGAGATCGTTCAGAGGGAAAATAAACAGGATAAGTGACATCCATTTGACACAGAACAGTCTACCGCAGTGAGCGAAATAAAGGGTTCAGTTCGACATCCCAACCACCTGAAGAAGGCCGGAGCGTACAACGGCCGAAATGTTATAATAAATATGGCGACAAAGGTGAGGACAATAGTCCGTGTAATTTAAATAGTGTACATAATACCATTTCTCAGAAATATAGACACATACTGAAATGCCGAAACGTTGTAATAAATATGGCGACAAAGATGAGGGCAATAGTCCGAATAATGTAAATAACGTACATAATACCTCATCTCAGAAATATAGACAGATACTGAAATATGGTGACAAAGATGAGGGCTATATCGGAATAATGTAAATAATGTTCATAATACCTCATCTCAGAAATATAGATATATATATTGCAGAAGAATGTATGTATTTTATAGATTTCTCAAAAAGCATTTGATAAGATACGGTACAAAGATCTCTTTGAATTGCTAGGAAAACTAGATCAATTTGGGAAAAATATTAGAGTAATCCAGAACGGAGTACTGTGGTCATATCTGGACTATTGCTGCTCAGACCCCACACTCCAGCCTTGATAGAGTTCAAAAAGCCTCTCCAACCATTGTGACTGACGAAATATTCTCCTCCTCCCCACTTCAAACTCTTTCCAACAGGTAGGATGTGACAAACCTCTCACTGCTGTATTACTACTTCCTCGGAAGATGCTCG
Source organism: Acanthosepion pharaonis (assembly GCA_903632075.3). NCBI lineage: Eukaryota > Metazoa > Mollusca > Cephalopoda > Sepiida > Sepiidae > Acanthosepion > Acanthosepion pharaonis. Next base: position 956,918 of record CAHIKZ030003303.1, on the reverse strand, counting down.
GACGAACTACATACCCTTGTCCCGACGAAGCAAACCTTCACAGCAAGAATACGCCATGCCACACGCACACACACACACACACACACACATATATATATATATATATATATATATATATAGTAGCAAGCTACCAATATTCCTTTTGTATTCCATCGGTGAAAAATTTCACTGGAGCAGATTATTCCCGCGAACAATTGACCTGTGGAGCCGACTCCTAACAGGACGTTTCCGTAAGCACTACGATCTTAACCTGTTCAAAGCCAGAGGTAACCGGTATCTCTCACTCCTCTACACACAAATGGCTCCCGAAACGTATCCCTCTACCGCAAGTTTCATTCCTTGTAAAGGGGAGCCATGCTGTAAAAATAATATGTGAAGGGACATGAGAATTCACAAAAAGATTTGTTTTTATATAAGGGAATTTTGAGGCCTCGATTAGGTTAAATGCATTAAACGTTTTAATAGTAAAGAATAAATGTCATGTTTTGTTTTGATCATTAAATGATCTACTATAGAGTCATATGAAGTATCATTGCCTGACTTTCCCCTTAGAACTGAGTCTTTGTTGAGTGATAAACATATACCTGCTTTCTTGGTTTCTTATTCCTGAACAAACCGCCTGCGTACGGATAGGAAATTAATTGAGTATATACGCAAAATTAGAAAGATGCTTAAGCCAAAGATGTGTCTTCTTAATGGATTTATTCAAATTCTACATCAATGCTATCCTAAGGTAATTGGAGAACATACAAGGATTTATTTCTAGTGGGCACAATCTTAACAATATAAAACATTGGAGATAACAGTGTGTCATGGCTGACCCAAAAGGAAAAGAACAAGACCTATTTGATAAGGTGGAAAATGAGAGCGAGAACAAACTCTGCAACCAACAATTGTAAGAAGACAGAATTCATGGTTGTCAGCCAGAGAAAGGGTCCAGGAGGCAAAGGAAATGTCGTTCTAGGGAAGAGTTTTGAGCATACCAGCGACGGAGCGAGAAGCAACTAAGTACTCGAAAGGAAAATGGAAACAAGAAGGTTATTTATAATGCAAATTAAAAAGCTACATCAGAGTTTATATATATATATATATATATATATATATATATATATATATATATATATATAAATATCGTATATATTTAAATTATAAATTATTAAAAGAATGCACGCGAACTTTTAAAGTTATAAATTATATATATATATATATATATATATATATATATATATATATATATATATATATATATATATATATCCATATATACTTTTTAATTTTTTTAATTTTATAAATGTTTAAAATATGCACACGAACTTTATGGACGCTCTGTAAGACTATATATATATACATATAACGTCATATATATAACGTCATATATATATATATATATATATATATATATATATATATATATATATATATATATATATATAGTCTTAAGATTTGCCATATTTATGGGATGAAGTTCTCAATATCAGAAATAGAACGTGACGATTGCATCTAGCATCAAACCGACTGTCGCCTCTAAGTGTTGATTTCTATGTTCACTTATATATATATATATATATATATATATATATATATGTGTGTGTGTGTATATATATATATATATATATATATATATATATATATATATATATATATATATATGGATGGATGGATGGATGGATGGATGCAACGCCAAAATTGTCCAAACCATGTAAAAGCAAAATTGTCCAATTGTTAGATTAAGTTTTGAACCGTTGTATCTTAGAAATGATTAAACATATCTTACTGGAATTCTCCAAAGTTTTTATGACCCTATTGGAATTTACTTTGAGCTATAAGATTGTATAATTACTCTCCAAGCTTAACAGAAGAATCCTAATGAAATCGATCATATACGAAAATGACATGTTTATCATTAATTAATCATAGCTAAGGATCGGAAGCTCATAAGGGATTGGAATAAATTCAAATTTTCTAAGCGCAGTGATTTTCTGTATGTAGCACAAAGCCGAAAAAAATGGTGCTCTTATTGAAGATCGAACTCACTACTCAATCGTAATTGAGGTAGTGTGACAAGTTTGCTAACTTTTACACCACACCGAATTGCCCATTGTCACTGCTACACGGTGATTTTCTAAACTAGATTTTGATGTAAACAAATGACAGAAAGTATGGCACACCCAGTGGGGTTCAAACTCAATATTCAGTCATAATTGATCTAACGAGACAAACTTGCTAACGGTTACAGCACATCGAAATTCCTTGGATTTTCTAAGCGTACAAGGCCGAAATTACGGAGCACCAACTGACGATCGAATTCACTATTCAGTCTTAATTGATCTCGCGAGACAATCTTGCTAAGCATTTCACCACGTCGAAATGCCTTGGATTTTCTAATCATAGATTCGATGTGGCACAAAGTCGAATATACGGAGCAGCCGTTATTCCACGTCGACCTGACTGGCTTATACTAAGAAGCGCACAAACTTGCATGATTTTTATAAGCGTAGATGTGGTACAAGGCCGAAAGTACGGAGCAACGTTTATTCCACGCCAACGTGCCGGGTTTATTCTGAGAAGCACACAATGATTTTCTAAGCGTAGATGTGACACAAGTTCGTAAGTATGGAGCAACCGCTACACCACACCGAAGTGCATGGATTATTTTAATAAGCACACAGGCTTCAACTATTTCCTAAGCGTAGATGAGGCACAAAATCACAATACAGTGAGAATGAAACTCGCTACTCAGTCATAATTGGTCAAGCTTGCTAATCATTACACCTCATCGAAGTATCCAGGATAATTTGAGATTAGAAATAAAATGATTTCCTTGTCTTATAATCTATCTCTCGTTCATTTAACAAATAACACTCGGCCTTTTGCAAGCGAATTTGGACCCATCAGCGATTGTCATGGTCCAGAGTTAGCACTAAAAATTTTGGCAATGAAAAGAAAAATTGAGTAATGAAAAATAACAATTGTGGATTAGAGGCGGTTGGATGTGCTTTGCATTCTTCCGCGTGATGCTCTCTAACAGTTTTGAAAGGCAAATAAAAATTCATCACTCGTTTCCACGCAAAGTAAAGTAAAATAAAATCCCTGTTTAAAAACAGTGATGAGTTTTTATATTATTATTTACTAAATAAAATAAAAAAAAAACCCTTAGCATCACTCTGTATAGAGAGTTACTTAATAACGTTTTTGTATAGGTGTGAAAGAAGTAAATAAGAAGTGCATATTACCAGGGTATGCAGGATAGATGACGACTATAGACTTGAAGAGGATAAAATCGTAGGGATAAGGGAAATATCTTCTCAGGAGTCTGATTCACACATTTCTGGGGAAGGACTAAGATGAACTAATAAAAAAAATACTAATGAAATGAGCAGTTACACCTGTGTACATGAATGGAGCGTCCTAGCTGTGAAGCTCAGACCAAATGAACCTCAGGAATATAGCTCATCTGATAACTTGCCATGAAATTAGCGATACAGCAGATAAAGGCTAGTAATGTTACGTCAGTTGAAATGGGTTTGCAGAGTAGGAAATAATTCATCACCCACAGGGTCGCTTAAAAAGCTTTCGTTGCTAAATTATTTTTCCATCTACGAGTATATTTATATAGACACTCTTTTGCCTAAATACCTTTAAATTTATGTTTTCTCTTTTGCTTCTACGAAGTTACACGTTGGAAACCACACTCTATTTCTTTAAAAATACTCTTTAAGATTAGATATATATTTCTTTAAATAAAATATAAAATTGAATTAACTAAAGCGTATTTGCTTTTATTTTTCAGTCTTTCTCCAGGCTTCCCTTACAACCAAAATATTCAAAGTAATAGTAAGAGGAGAGTGCATGTGAGAAGAAAATCAGGAGAAAGTCTGAATAATTAATGTGTGGTTCCAGCAGGTATAGTGTGGGGTGTTTCGGGAGAGAAGGGCTTGGAGATTTGATTCATGTCAAGGGAATCAAGAAACAAAGAAATATCTCATTCGACTTTTCAATTATATGCTATAAAATCTGGTTTCCGCATAATTAGGGAAAAAATCACTTTTCAACAAAGCGACAATCCAAAACACTCTTCTAAATTATGTAAAATAACACCAAGTCAAAAGAAAGTATCAACATTTTGTAAATGTTTTGGCTTCATCAATCACCTAATCTTTCTCCTATTTAATTAGAATGACACGAATTAGATATTAGAATTCAAAGAGAATACCCAAAACGTGAGCGTGAGCGTTTTCAGTACTTGAAGAATGCTTAGGAATGTTTACCATCTACTTTTCTCAAAAACTGATGGAAAGAATGCCAAGAATTTGTAAAGCAGTAATTAAGGCAGATGGTGGTTTTATTGACGAAAACAAAATATGATGCTGTTGAAAGATAATTTTTGATAGTTAAGCGCTTATTTTTTGTCAAAATAAAAGCAAATAGACTATAGTTACTAAAATCTGATTTTTACTAAAAAGACAAAGAAAACAAACATATCTCATTTTAAAGTATTTTTTTTAATAAATTACAGGGTGATCCCTAATTCTTTGCCTATAGTGTATGTAATTAAATCAAAAACAGTTACCCTTTGTAAAAAACGCCTCCCTCGAATTAATTAAACAGAAATAGAAAATATATCCCCAGTCACGATTCACTGAGAGATTCTTACTTGCTTTATGCAAGATTCGAACGATAAACTAAAAAAATAAAAATAGTTTTGTAAATCCGAGAAGCCAACGGGTGCTATGCTTACTGACTTCATTTATTTTTAAATTTAAATAATTTCAGATTAAAATTGGTGCTTAGATTTAATTAATTAATTAATAGGATGTGTTGCTAACGTATGTGAAGTTGGGAACGGTAAGCCGAGTTCACTCCCACTGTAAACTATTGCTATTGGGAAAGACGTGGGTCCATCTCTCGTCTTAGCTTTGGGTTAAAGATCAATAGAGACTGGGGTTTTCTAGACGAGAGAAAGGCATCTATGACTACAAAACTGGGGGTGAAGAAATAGGAAATCTCTCCATAATCTTTCCAAAGAGGTTATGGCAATTCGCATATAATTACAGAACAAAAAATCTTAATTAATATTTCCTAGCCTGGGGGATATCGACCACCGGTGGCCGATTTCAGCTGTTGGGTTGGCGATGAGCAACCGAACAGAAAATAGTCGACGATTGGAAAATTTGGTGGGCACTATAGGATTTGGAGTATTCCCAAATGTATTTAAACATATGCTACCAGAAAAAATACTCAAAGGGAATATGAAAATAACATGTAAAGAACAAAAACCACAAAAGTAGGAGGTTAAAAGAGAACAATTGATTCATATTACTACATAAACTTTAAATATCCCCGAAAACAAAGACACTTATAATATTTTCTATCATTTTGAGGAGAATCATTAACATTCAAATAGTTCTTCAGACTAAATCACGTTTTTGTGGATATAACTCAGATCAGGAAGACCAAAAAGAAAAACAAAAAACACCCGATTAATTTTTATTAGTTGCTAGTAGTGTATAATTAATAAAATTTTAATTTTATAACTATGAACAAAAATCGTTTAATCTTTTTTCAACACTTGCAATTCTAAGTCTAGCCATAAAACTAACCTTGATCATAAAAGTAAATTATATAGTTTTCAATATTAAAGTCGGCTTTGGTAAGTTCTTTAATACGGAAGCAACATCAGAAGCTATAGATCAATAATATTTGTTACCTCCCTTTATCATTTTTACTATGTCATAAAGACAGTTTATGAGCTAGTAACAAACATTTACCAAACAATTTTGGTATGTTTTTTAATATTTACGATACAGTTGTGCGATGAAAAAATTTTTCATGTGAAAGTTGGTGACGTTGCAAAAATTATTGGTAACATCTTGTCTACAGCTTTAGGGAACTCGGCATAAAGAAGAAAATAATTTTAAGAAATTATCTACCATGGATTTTCCGACAAAAGGTGAGCAGGAACATCTTTTAATCCGGATAATACTGCAACTCAGCAATTGAATGTGACGCGAATACCGGACTACAAGTAGCGTTGTGTGTCACGCACGATCATTTGATAATTTACGGAGTCGATTACGTTGGAGAGATACGAAATATTTACAGAGTCAAAGGTATATTATTGAATTGTTAGTAACTTCTTTTGGTCCTCAACTACGGTTAAGAAGGCGTGGTTCTTGTTGTGGTCTGTTTAAGAGTCAGAAAAAAAGACACTGATGACGAAGGTAGGTTGAAAAAGTGTATTGAAATAACTGATAAGATATTATTAATAATAATAATAATAAGCAGATAGAAGTGTCCGTCCGAACGGTCAGGTTACACAGGCCACAACGAGGGATGTATGTGGCACAAGGCTCGGCCAAAAATATTCACTTAGAACCCGCATAAGCCGTTTTCGGGATCTGTCTACCTCCCCTGGCGAAATTTTGCCCCTCGGACTATTTTATTCATCTTTGTTGCCATATTTATTACAACGTTTTGGCCGTTGTATGCCCCGGCCTTTTTCAGGTGGTTGGAATGTCGAACTCAACACTTTTTTCGCATACTAGGGTAGGCTGTTCTTAATCAGGTATTGAACTCACACTCTTTGGGCCCTGTCACTGGATCTAACTAACGCCTTTATCCACTGCGCCATGTGTCCTTGAGGACATCTGCGTATGAATTTTGGGGTATTATAAACCTAATGTCGTCAGCATCATTTTTTTACCAGTGCTCATATTGTAATTTTTGCTGTTATCATTGCGTGTTTTTACCGGAGTTCATATTGCAATTTTTGTTGTTGTTATCGCTTTTATCTGGCACTCCTTATTACTAGTTCCCATATTGTATTCGTTTCTATGCTTGGTTGGCTCAGGAGATTTTTGTGGCCTAGCATATGTGCTGATTTCTTAAGTTTATGAATTTTCCAATGATGTTTTTTTTTCTATGATCTCAACCTGATCTTACATAGGGTCAGCCACGCCTGAGTTTTCCACTTCCCATCGTGTTACAGATTTCTGGTGTTCTTGAAGCCTTACCTTAAGGAGGCGACCTGTTTCACCTTTATATTTTCTTTCCACAGCTGCACGGGATAGCGTATACGCAGTGTTTTTTTTTATTGAATCGTTCTACGGATTATTAACCCTTTGTAGGTTATTCTAAGCCATAAAATATATTTAGATAGTAAGAACTTTTTGTTTTTAGTGATACAAGTCTTAGGAATTAACCCAGAGCTGGGTGTGAGAAGATTTTTATTCATACTTTTCCCCATGGGTATTTTACCCGTAAGTGGATATAACGAACTCAACGGGAATTGGAACTCGGCTCACTGATTAATTAATAATTCCAAGCTATTACCCATCTAAGTACTGACCAGGCTTCGCTTATAGTACGGCAAGTGGTGTTTCAGCGTTATGTAAACCTGGGCAAAAAGTATCACAATTTTATATATGAGAAAGTACACTTGTGGCGGGTTAAGAATGAAGTAGTCCCGTTTGGAACTATATCAGCCCAAATCCCCTAAAAATGACTGGTCCAGACTGTAACGGTAATTCGATCTGAGAATCTCGGGCACACGAGAATTTTCAGAAAGGTTTTTATTGATTTAGAGAGGTGAATAATATGACAAGGCCCATGGCCATTTGTTATGAAACGCTCCTGGTTGTAAACCATCCACCTAACGGCATTGCTATAATAATCTGGGATATTCAGAACTGTGCTGGTGTATGGAGGAGGATCTGATGGGTAGAGTAACAGATAGCTGCTCGGAATATGAAACCGGAAAGCCAAACTCGAATTCGAATCGTGTTCGTTATATTTATTTACTTGCTATTTACTCCGGTGAAATGCATGACTGAATCTCATCTTCCCCAGCAATGGGTTAAATAGTAGGCCTTGTATGTGAAAAATCATAGATAAGCCGTAGAAAACAAAACAGTTAATCAATTGCTAGGATACTGAGGGGGTCTTGCTGCCACTGAATCCCCAGAGCAGGTTACTGTTTATCAATAGCGCATACAGTCATTGAGGCTTTTACAAAAATGATCAGTGGAAAATGTCATGACCTTAGGTCTCTGGTTGGGAGCCGGAAGGAAATAAATATATATGTGATTCGAAAATGCAGGTGGTTCTGTGACAAATATCAGGAAATCATAAACCATTTAATCTCAGGATGCTCTGTACTTGCGCCAAATGAATATAAAAATCGTAACGATAGAATGGAGCATTAATTACACTGGACAATGTGCAAACACTTTGGAAAAGATGTTAATAAACACTGGTATGAACATCACCTAGCAAGGTTACAGAAATAAAAGAAATTCTATGGGATTACACCATCTTTAAAGACAGGAACATTGAAGCAAACAGGCCGGACCTAATTGTCAAAAATCGAAAAGAAAAACTTGCCTACTAATTGACATGGCTTGCCCACCGGACCATAATATGGCAACCAAGTAATTAAAAAAAAACAAAAAAACTATCGAAGTATAAAAACCTGGAAATAGCAATAAAAAATGTGGAAAGTGAAAACAAGAATAGTACCAGTCATAGTAGGGGTACTTGGAACGAAAGACAACACAACAACACATTGAAAAGAAAAACTGGAAATTGCAATTTTAAGGAAATTCAAATACTTGAAATCATGAAATGTAGCCATAACAACACACCATTACCTGCCTTAGGTCTTCCCACGGAATTGGTAGGTAGTGTAACCATAACAGAAATCCAAATATCATCATAATAATAATAATAATAATAATAATGCTGTTAAGGACGATGCTGATAATAATGATGGTACGATGAACAAGTTTGATATGGAATATGTGTGTTTTCAAAGAATTCTAATTAGACAACTGAGGCGAACAAAGACAAGCGCAGATTCTTTCGAAAAAGAAAGATTTGCAATTAAAACTTTCTTTGCAGAGTTTTCCTAGTATGCTTCATAATTACGGCAAACACTTCTTGCAGACATTCAAACTGGATAAAGAAAGCTGCCGCTTCATCACTCGGATCTGGAGAGAAGAAAAGACATTAGAGGCGAATCAAGATTGGTTAAGGAGCGAGTTGATTTCAATCGTTCAGTTCTGTTTGATCTGTCTCGATCATGCTTTTAATTTTTACGTCGGCTTAGTTCTTGATTAAAAGATTTTTTTATTTTTTTATTTTTTTTTGTTCACATTTATTTTTTTTTTTAATTTGTCGCTTTCGTTTGACTTTCTCAGTGAATCGTTTTCCTTTCGTTTTAGCGATATAAGGGGCTTTCAAGATTTTGCTTATTATTTTCAATTTTTTTACACAAGTTTATCGTTTGATCACAAATATCGTTTGATTATTACACGTAGATTGAGAAATTTCGCTGTCAGAATTGATCAGCCTCACTAATTTAATCGTCCGTATCCAAACATTTTTCACACATCTGTTGCCATAATTAACACTACTACAACTACTAAAACAACAACAACAACTAACTACTACTATTACTGCTACTACTACTAATACTACTACTACTAATAATAATGATAGCAGTAACACGTGGCCAACTGGTTAAAAGGTTCGCTTTCTGAGAACCGAATGGCCGATTTGAGGAAAAGAAAAGTGATTTCTTGATGATATCTGGAGGAGGTGATCCCTTTGGAAGGTGCCTGAAAACCATGCCATGGGTTGACAAAATGATTGTGAGTAAAAGTGTGTGGGAGAAATCCTTGGGAGACGTCTATGTTTATGCTAGCATGAAGTCACAAGCCATCGTGACTGAGGGATTGAGCGTACCAGCTATTTTCAGACTGTCGATCACGCTAGATAACGCAACAACTCCCAAAAAATGTAACCAAGGTCCGTTCAGTTTAGTTGCATTACCTGTGGGTGCTGAACAAACAAAACATGTGCCTGAGCAGGCGTCTGCAACGGGGATTAGCTAGCTGCCCTAGTAGACGAGCTTCCTCGGGTACAAATGGCTGCACTTTTTAGATTAATAACTTTGACGTCATTATTAAGAAAAGAAAGGAGGTGGCTTCTCATCAACATAGGGGTATCATCTAAAAAGGAATACCTCTAAAAACTTACAAAAAATCGCTCTAAGCACAAAGATCTGGAGATCAAGTTTAACAACATCTGAAGATCGAAGTCATACCAATATTTACATGTATTACAGGATTAATGAAAAAAAAAGTGTGAATTTTTGCCAAAGGTATCTGAAGCATTATCAACATACTATAGAGGTAATTGGGAATAGTTGAACGCAAACCGAATTGACAACAATAACAAAAGAAAAAAAAAACGGGTAAAAAATAATACGAAGCAAACAAGAAGCCTGCCTTGAAACCACCAAAGTCACTGAGAGGCAGAGCAGCCAGTCGCCAGGTAAATAAAAATTCACGGTTACTTAGATTATCAGACGCTGTCTCCTAACACGAGGTGCATCGAAACATCCGCCTACAACTCAAGCCAGTTGTAGACTAATGCCGGATAAAATGTCTTTCTGTACCGTGTAAAAGTCACTGGAGCCTTTAAGTTTTTTTTTTTTTTTTTTTAAAAATGCAAGGTAGCTCACAAATTCTACTTATAGGGTATATATATATATATATATATATATATATATATATATATATATATATATATATTTATTTATATGAATGATTCATGAATTTATAAATTATAATTCCACCTTTTAATTGAAATCAAAATAACTGATCAAACGTGCAACTTTCGGATAATAAGTGTGACATTACTGTAATTATTGAACAGCATAGTTCATGCCACATTGACGGTAAATCTACCAGTAAAAAAGAATTCTCTTATTGCTATATTTGTACAAAAACGCACAAGCTTAAAATTTAAATTCAAACTCAGCGTTGCGACCGCACGTTCCAAAACAATAACACATTTCTCATAGCATTATTTCGGATTACATCTCTATTTTCGTTGTCCTCTTATTACCGAGAAGTAAAAACAAGAACAAAATCTATTTCCGTACCTGAGGATGTCTGTCGGAATAGACGAAAGCTTTTAAAAAATTAAAAAGACCTTATGCAACTGGAATTTATAAACAAGAACATATCATTCATATACAGGTTCGGGGTTGGTGTATCTTATTTATATTGTTTGCGAGATTGTATTCTCGCCATTTAAATCATTAACCTCTATATTTGTTTTTTGTATGAATGATTCATGAATTTATATATATATATATATATATATATATATATATATATATATATATATATATATATATTATAATTATCTTTTAAAAATATGATTTCTTCACTACATAAGAGTTCTCATGTTTCAAAAACGAAAGCTGGAAACCTCAATATATATATATTAAAATTAAATTGAATTAAAGTATCAAGCGAAAATTTAGGAATAACCAATCTGGAAATTTTCGCATCTTTATAAGCATTTTCATTCGCAAATTTAATTACTAATGAAACGGTTGGGGAACACGTCCCCTATATAAGAATGATCAATTTTAAATACTTTTAAAAGAATACTGATGAAAGTAACTTTTTTTTTGTTATTCATTTACAGTATTTTTCAGTCATAAATTTTTTGAAGCTGGTTCTTATTCCACTTAGATTCGTTATATTTTCTGACGACCAAATAACCCTGGGAAAGGTAGAATTAATAATAAATTATTTTTTCGAAAAATATTAAGATGACTCATGAATTTTGCAAAAAAAAAAAAAAAAAAAAAGAAAAAAAAAGCGATTATTCCTAAATAATAAACAAAAGCCTATTTAAAAACATTTCTCTGTATGAGAGATGATGAAAATGAGTGACTATATATATATAGATATAAATAAATGAAAATATATCTGCAAAAATACATTATAAATAATAACTAACGGAGAACCTTTGTTTACAGAAGCCTTTCGCCTTCAGATTTCAAAAAGGCAAAAAAGTAAATAAAATTATAAACAGATAAGAAAAAATTGAACAACAAC
>CAHIKZ030003303.1:860000-942500 GCA_903632075.3 Acanthosepion pharaonis | reverse complement strand
CCCAGTTTCTGATTTATATTAGCAATATGTCTAAGAAAATTTTCAGATCTTTATTAAATATATATGCATAAGATACCACGCTGTGTACCTCCAAAATATCTGTATGGCCAAAGTTGATTTCTCTTCTAATTTAGTCCTCAATGGGGGCAAAACTTACTTGTATAAGCTGTAAAATAATGTTAGTAACATTTCCCCACCAGTGAGTTTACTCTTAATTTACGCTAGTGAAGATTTTATATCCTCAATGGGGCTTTTACCACGAACGTCTATTGGGACTAAATCTCATCTAGACATCAAATGGAACCTGAAAGAATGGCCAGTGCGTTGTATTGCATCGGCAAATGCTGAATATTTAACGCCAAACTCTGTCCTTTCTATACAGCCAAATAAAACAACCCTGCAACATTTATTTCACAGATATATATATATATATATATATATATATATATATATATATATATATATATATATATATATAGTTATTACTACGGCAAATATTCATTGCTTTGTCCCACCATCTTAGACCTTCATATCTAGTAAAGTCCATGACATGTTTACAATAGAAAATTATCCGCATTCACTTTGTGTCTCTTTGTTATACTTAGGTTATTCCCTAGAATTATTACTTTGCGCTACGAACTGCCGAGGGATGCTTCCCAAGATTAACATCATCATGTCTTGGATCAAGCGACATGTTTTTTTTTTGTTTTTTTTTTAGTTTAGTTCGACCAATAAAAGTCCCAATGGTCACACAAGATAGAGATTACTTTTGTATTTACTCATCCCCCACCCCAACAAGGTCAGGTTGTGACAAAAGGTCGGTTTAATGTGGGGAGCCCGAGCGCGTACACCCGGGCTAGGAACAAAAATTTTCCGAACCCCCGCAACCGTCGGTTGCGCTGGCCTCGGTGCAAGCAACGATACCTCTCTCTGGGCTGGGCACCTCTCAGTATAATTTTACTCAATTGCGACTCTGTCCGTCCCTGAGGGCACTCTGCCTAAAGGCAGAGACACAACTGTGAAAGAGGAAGTAAAAAGTGAATATTAGTAAATAGTGATAACGGTTGATCTTAGACTTGATAAGTTATGGTCGTAATAACTGGCAACCATACAATCAGTAGTCTATTCCAGAAAGTAACACATCTGGGGAAGAAGCAGAATTTCCTCCTAATCAATTGAAGTGAAGGTGGATGTGTCGACCCTGTTTACGTGTCATTGCAGGTCCTAATTGTGAAGGTCTGAACTGGTGGAACTAAGTGTTATGGTCCGGTTCTTTGTACCACGGTGATAGTCCAAGGTAGAACCAATAAAGAAGAACTCGAATACGTATATGGAATAACACAGATATATTACAAACAGGAATATATACAGAGAAGTAGAAAGTGTTAATACGAACAATCAGGTTTAATAGTAATTGTCTGAGCGTGACTCTGTTTCGGACTGCCTCTGACTCGACTGACTGACTCGCTCGCTCTGACTCCTGACGGACTTCACTCCAGACTTCAGACTGAACTCTCTGCTTCCTCTTGAGGCGCAGTATTTATTACGTATGGGATAGTCTATTATGTTATGGGTAAGGTCCCATAACACTAAGCAATGTAGGTCGTATGCAAACGACAAAAGATAGACTACCGAAAGGCGAACAAAATTTCGTCTGTAGTAAAGGGATTGTAAGGTGGAAAATCATTCATCACGCACAAGGCTCTGTAAACGCTTTTGAAGTGGAAACATTCAGTCTATATTTTATAACAATATACTTATAATCAAGAACAAGCAAAACTATGTTATATTACGTGCACACCTAAAGCTCCTGCAATGGGGAACGAAGATCTGACTATTAGCGGGACGCTATTTAATTCTTCTGAATTTTCGGTGAAACTCTTAACAACATAATGCAGAAAGCAAACTATAATAATTACTAAAGAATGTAGTGATGAAAAACGAGAAGAAAATACTAACCATCAATTGCAAGAAAATGGAATGCATGGTTGTTAGCAAAAGGGACAACCCAACATGCAAATTACAAATAGGGGATAACAAAATCAAACAAGTACAAAGATTTACGTATATGGGTAGTGTTTTAAAAGAGGACGGCATATGCGACACTTGAATCCGAAGGAGCATTGAGAGAGCGATAAATGCAATTCAAAAGCTGAGCAAAGTATTAAGAAACAGAAAGATTTCTTCAGAAACAAAGAGTACTGAGATTTTATGCAATATTAATCCTATTATATAGGAATGAATGATGGATATGCTCCTCACGGACAAAGAAGATTCTTGGAGCAAGTCAACTCTGGTTCTACAGAAGGTTGCTAAGAATATCCAGGACCAACGATGCAGTTTTAGAGAAATAATAAAAAAAAAAAGATATGTATACTTAAAACCAAAAAGAGATAAATGAAATTTTTCGCAGAGTGTTGTAAAGTAGTTTTTACAGTGGAGGGTGGTATTTCGCTGTCGTCCTAAATTAGGTTCGACGTACAAAACGTTAGAAACTTGAAAAAATAGTTAATGACGGAGTAATCTAGTTGTCGTCGTTGATACATCAATGTCCGACATCGACTGACTCACTCAACTCCACTGAGCCCAACTGGCCACTGCTACTACTACTTATTATGTTTGGGAGAGTCTATTACAATAGAATAGGTAACGTTTTAGTATAACACAGAGATAATGAGGAAAGAAGGCATGGAAAATCTGATACTCACTGGAAAGATATAAAGGAGAAGTGAAAGAGGAAGCAACGCATAAGGTACTAAGATAGCTTGAGTAAATGGATGGTGAAGCAAGCTTTAGTCGAGATAACAAAAAATCTATTAAGAGCTTCAAATGTCAGGACATTGGGGAGAGCCATGATCATCAACATGTTGAAGGAACACATCACACCCAAGAAGAAGAAAAATGCCCTTGAGAAATCCAGAAGACCACCGTAAATTTATCGCTGAGTATGTGTTCTGTCTGTTCCTGTTGAGAGTACACCCAGCAGCTGTTTGTCCAGACAAAGTCCCTCGTTTATCTTTCAAAGAGAACTCACAAAATAAATAAATAAATAAATAAATAAATAAAATGCAAACAATAATTTGAACAAAAGAAAATCATTATGCATTTCCCGGCTTGAACGTTTCAAATATTGATTTAGTAATTACCAGTGATCATTTCTAGTTGAATTCACACGGAGGCGCGTGAAACAGATCTGAAGGACTTTTCATGCGTTTCATAAAGTTGAACAAATGCCGATTGGATATAACTTGCACGGCCTGCTAATTCTGTTGTTTTCTCAACGCTTGTACTTAGCTTTTATCGCTTGTTTACTTTGTTGATTGGCGGTGTATTTGTGACAATAGCGACGCCCACGTCATAAGCTGGCAAGAAATCGGCTGGTACAAGAGCTGCCGGTAGATGTAAATAATGGCAAACCGTATACCTATCAGAAGGCAATACATTATCATGAAAGTAGAATTATGCTTACATTTACACGACGGCGTAAATCAAAATTAGTAGTTATCCTTGAAAGAATATTTTAATTAACGTTTCCGATATATTACACATTAACACAGTCTGTTAGACCATTATGAATAGAAGGCCAAATATCTTTTCGATGTGAAGCGCTAAACAAATTGCTTTTCTAATTGATTTTTGCTATTAACAGTTGCGTAAACCCAAGGTGGCGTAACAGTTATAAATAATAAAAATTGAGTAAACGATGGAGTAACGGATAGCAGCTCGGATTGAGGAATCGGAGAACCGAGTTCGAATTCCAATCGAAACCATTACATTCACTTACGTGTTAATATCCGTCTGAATCCTCTTCTTCTTCTCCCAGCTATGGATAAATAGCAGGACAGACACGGTTTTATAGTTTGAATGACAACTGGTCTACCGCTGAAAGAAATGGCAACTTACTGCAGAAAAAAAAATCTGCGTCGTCAAAAGATGCCATGATCGCCTAAGCGTGTATCAAGCATGGCACGTAACTGACTGATATGATTCTTGTATTTAAAATGGAGATATTTTCTAAAATAAAACTGTAATTTAAATATCACTGGAAAAGGTATGGATGCTCGTCCTCTCCCCACATCTATAGGTAAATAATAGGACAGACCGGCTTCTATAGTTTTGGATGGTAACTGATCTACTGCAGAAAGAAATGGCAACCTACTGCGGGAAAAATATGTCTCGTCAGTCCTGTATCAAAAGCTACATGATCGCTTAAGCGTGTATCACGCATGGCACATAACTGACTGACTGAAACAGAAACAATTGGAATTATGTCCAGTGGTTTACGTCATATCCGTAGTTGGGCTTATGTAATTTTTATGGTCTTAGCTTCCGTGTAAACCCCGCGTTAACCTCACTAAACAATGATTCTAATATTGGACTAATACTGGAACCTCTGAAAAAAACATTACCCAAAAGAAATGTAAAACATATCATTTAAGTCAAGACGTGGATAATGTCAGCTTCTTATCGAGTCGATACACTATCCTCATCCAGTGTTGCACACAGAGCCTTGCCTGGAGTGTTAAGTTTTCAAGGTCTTTAAGGGTGCGTGGTTCTTCAAGATAGAAACTAGAAGATACCCCACAGTTTTAATGATCCGCATTAACGTTCTCAATCATCACATGTGGTATATCCCCTGTTCTGAAGATTGGCTATACAGCGACCAAGGAGCGAATCAGTCAGGATCAGAGGGACTGGATATCACTGGTGACATGGAAAAGCGATTGTGTAGGGCTGAGAGATATGTTTTACATTTCCTTTGGGTAATGTTTTTTTTCAGAGATTCCACATTGTTAAGGTGGCTTCACCTTAGGGACAGACGCCTGGCCAGGAGCTCTGTTATTCGGTTGAGTATACAAAGTTGTGTTTTGACGTGAACCTCTTTGTCATTGCTTCAACTTCTCAAGTTTGGAGAAGACTCTCCTTCTGATATAAGGGAGAGCATTGTCTCTAGGTAAGTAGGGGTCTTCAGACACCACGTGATTGATCTTCAAGAGGTGTTTATTATCAACTTAATACGAAAAAAAATGATATATACTGAAGTCGCAAGTATAAAAACGGATCGTCTCTCCGCCATAAAAAAATACTACATCTCGTCTAGACCAATTTCCGCTTACTTGAAATGCAGACCTTATGAATTATTCGGTGTCGAGTAGTAGAGGAAGTTTTACGTGTTCAACTTATATTGGTGCCAAAAATGAAACTATGGATTATCTGCATATATATTCCTAGAAAAGGTTAGGGATTATTAGAGTAACAAAAAAAAAGACAAACAAAAATATCATGTAAATAAAGCTGTTATAGTATTTCAAATATTCCTTTGTGTCGTAAGTTAGCAAATGATTTTGTGCAATCTGAATAGGTTTCCTGTATTTTTATTTCTCGCTAAGACTCGAATCGTGATTATACAACGAGACGATTGTAATGGATAAAGAAGGCCTTCTTCTATGTGCCGTGTCCATTCAGGACGTGAACGTCCATGGCTCTGCCAAACTTGCTGTTATTTATAACAAGGTATAGTAATTTTCGCTCACCTAAACACAGTTCTTTGAACTATTTACACAAGGTAAGGTTATAGGTAGGTTATTCTCTCTTGACTTCTCTTGTCTTCAGCTGTGCGAAGATTGTCATGCATTCACTGTCATATAGGAGGACTAATATTGCATAACATTTCAGCAATCTTTTGTTTGTTTCTAAGAGAATTTTCCTGTTTCTTAATATTTTTCTTGTCAGGCGTATTTGGGTGCTCCAATGCGTTATTGCCTATCTGTGTTGCATTTTCTGTCTTCTGTTAAATCGCTAAAACATTTCTTTGTTTGATTTTGGTATCTCCAATTCGTAGATCCTATCTTGAACGCTTCCATTTGGTGACAGTCATACATGTTGCCTTCTTACATTTGACATTTAGTCCTTTCTTCTCGCTTTCTTTTACTACCTACCGTAGGAGTTTCTATAGGTTCCTTTCTCTGTCTGCTATCAACACCAGGTCATCTGCATATGTTATGTTAAGATTCAAGTATAGCGATTTTCTAAGCGTAGCTTAGATGTTGCACAAGGCCGAAAGTATGGCGCACCCAGTGAGGATCTAACTCACGTTTCAGTTGCAATTGTTTTAGCGAGACAAGCTTGCTAACCATTACACCGCCTCGAGGTGTCCCAAATGATTTCCTAAGCGTAGCTTAGATGTGGTACAAGGTCGAAAGTATGAGGCACCCAGTCAGAATCAAACTCACTAATTAGTCGTAACTGTTTTAGCGAGATAAGCTTGCTAACGATTACACCACAACATTACAGCCAACATAGTGATTGTCTAAGCCCGGCTTAGATATGGCACAAGGCCGAAAGTATGGGCCACCCAGTGAGGATCGAACTCACTACTCAGTCGTAATTGATCTAGCAAGACAAGCTTGCTAGCCACTACACCGCCTCGAGGTGCCCATGTTATGTTAAGATTGTGGCCACTAATAATGACTCTTTGTATGGTATGATTTTTAATTCTTTCACATTGTAAAGATTTGTCGCAGGCACTGCTTCTAGTTCGAATAAAAATAACAGTGGCAACAATATTTTTTTAGGAGTCTTGGGAAATAATAAGAATTTCCTCTTTAACAATGAAGAAGGAAAAGGGATGACGTGTGTATGGAAATTACTGAATTTAAACAAGGCGATATTTTATATTTTATTTTTATAATAACTAAGAGGTTGAAAATAAACTACCATAAATCCAAGAGAAGATATTACAAATCAAGAATTATGATTGTGATCTACACGTATGTGCGTTCTAATGGAAAAGATATATCCATGCACTGGAACAAGATACCGGTGGTGTTAACATTAAAGCATGCTGGGATGAAAATAGAGATAAGAAAGGCAAGTCAGCAAGTGTTCCGTTTTTATAGCTGTTTGAAAGCGTCCTCTAACAACAACTTAGCGACAAGTTAATAAAAGAAAGCAAGAGGGCCCTTATATGAAAGAAGACAATGCATGCTTCTCGGGAAATGAAACAGTACTGAGCTATATATTGTAAACGTCAAATTCAAGCAGGTAGCTAAATTTAAAGATCTGTCTTTTATAATAACAGATAACGTTATACAAGACACAAGCATGCGAAAGGGCATAGTAAGAGGGAAAGATGCCTTCAAGAAACTAAGTCTTCAGTGAGGGGAATGTTTTCGATAAGAGTGTTGAACTGCTTTGTAATAAACTAATCTTCGATTTATTAGTGAACGCTGGAAAATCTCTTCACAGAAGAAAGTTGAAGCCAGGTGGAGGCGGCTTTATCGACAAATACTGGGGATAACATGGACAGAACATATCAAAAACGAGATAAGTGAGGGTATTAACCCAATTGGTAAGAGATGAAATTTTTGGGACTCACGTAGTGAAAAGTCTTCGTAACAATATATTTCGTAAAAGGAAATTGAAAATTAAACAACACACTCATTACACTTGTATGTTAATGGAAAGTACATAATCAGAATGCATACATCGAATATATAATTTTAATAAAAATATTATATCATTTCCTCAATCTAAAATTAATTGAATACAATACACGCTGCTTATTCTTGCGGTTAAAATACGGCCAGGCTATTTCTGTTTAGGGTGTGCTGGTGTAATGGAAGACGGCTCTGAATGAGAACTCGAAGACCCTTGTTCTTTATATTAATTCACGTGTAAATATCCTTTGAAAAAGTATGAATCCATATCATCTCTGGCAATGGGTTAGATAATAGGACTTGTTAGGTTTGACTATTAACCAGTCTTTTTAACAGGAGTAGAGGTTTACCCCTTGTTTCCTGTTTAGGATTGGGTTTCTGTAGCCTCTTGCGTCTTAGTGTCGTTGTTGTCTTGCTTGAAGGATGAATTAATTAAAAGGGATTAGAATCTGGAAAAATATTGCTATTCTTAAATGTAAATGCAATATTCACTCGCAAATAATAAAAAAAATGATTTGTTCTTACAATCCCAAAATTTTTCAGCTTTAAATATTCCACAAATTGAGGATTAGCCATAGCAAAAAACAAATATTTCAGTTGTCCTTGATAAATAGATACTGAAACATTTTGAATTGCTAATTTAGGATCTTCTTACCCATTTTGAAGGAACCCCTCCCTGATTGACCATATCTTTACGGATTTGGCCGAACTCACCACACTTGGCCAATTGTGGGTTGGTGAGGCTATTTAACCCAGAGTTGAATTTAGAGTTGTTAATCTCATAAACCGGTTGCCACCCAAGGCTATAGGACCCAGTCTGTGCTTCTATTAACTGGATGAAGTAGAAAATGAATCATACCTTTCCCAATGGTTTTTAATGTAAGGAACACAAATAGAATCGAACTCGGATCTCCGTTTCCTCAACTTCAGACGATAACATTTACTCCATCGTATCTTAAAATAAATAAATAAATAAAAATAAACAAATAAATGTTTGATGCGAAAACTTTAAAACAGTTGAATATATAAATAATTAAATGAATAAAAACTGAATTGAAATTATCTAAAATATAATTCCTGGAACAATAGAGTTAAAGTAAAAAAAAAAGAAAAGAAAGAAAAAATACAACCGCACATATGATTAACTTAAGTCACGTTTTGTCTCGTTAATATAGAATATATTGACTGAAATAAAATCGATTTTTATGACCCCGAATGATCGGCCTAACTTCTCAGAATTTAAACTTATCAACATTGTCTTGTGTATTTACCATTTATGGAATAACAGAAACGTACAATATCTTCGTTTCTCAATAAAAGGAAAACATTCCTACCAAAATGATATTGCTATTGAATAAATTAAAAGCAGTGATTGTTGTTCATCCCCAAACTAGAAACAGGTTTTACGTTGCATGATTTTAGTACAAAAGAAAATCGAACTGATGTTTACGGAAATGATGTTTAATTATAAGTTTTGTTCCGGGCGAAATGTTTCCTGAATAAAAGCGAAGACGCTCTTTAGAAAGAAAATTCTGCCTGGTTAAAGAACTGAATGTATTTTCGATATCGTTCATGGCAAATTGTTCTGGTGAATGAAGGAAAAGTCAAATTATTAAGTCTATTTTTCGATATTTGCCATTCGTGCGCGAATTGAGATGAGATGGGTTAACGTGTGAATTATTTATAGATATATTATTAATTTGTTTTTACTAAATTTATTAGGATACCAGATAAGCCAAAACATAGTTGTAATCCTGATCACTGTTGTGTTAGTAACCCCAGCACAGATTAAATCAAATTATAAAGGTTACTCGAATTAATTCTATTTTAGCAACAGCTCATTTAAACAGTAAAACGGATGTCTCTTTTGCCAGCTTCTTCATATCGAAGAAGCGGAATAAACGAATTCAACGTATGCATAGTAATTTCCAGTATTCACTTCGGATTAATACACTTAACGAAGACTTGAAACTACCGTTCCCTGCTTTTTTTCCAATGAAGTGAGTTAAATGATGAAAAATTGATAACATATTACTGGGAACAGCAGTACTGATAATGTCAGCCACTCTTGTATTTCGTCAGTTAAACTCAGTCAGTGGCATGCGTCTGCAGTCGTCTACCACGCTGTCCTGTCCGACACGCGGAGCGGACATTCTTCGTCCGCGGTGCTTGAAAGAAGGCTGACATAATCTCTGTTGTGATTGTTTACATATCCCTCTATCCAACACTATTGTTCTCATGCTTACAATATCGGGGGTAGATATGAGGTAATGTACTTCTGCATTCGGCGTCCTGGACTGACCAAGGTTCAACTGTGAATCTTTGGACAGTCTCGTTTTTAAATCTGAGTGCAATATACACACGAATGTAAACACAATTGCCACTTCACGACCTAACCTGATTTGGTATATTTATGAATCCGGAGCCGGTATTTCGAATTTCGTCATGTTTCCGTCGCACTGACGTGGCTTCCCTATGTTTTTGCTATAAACATTTTCATGGCAGTGCATTCAAGCAAACGAGTCGATTGGTTAATATGTCTCATCGTTTTGCTGTCGAAATAGCTTTATGTAAACGTAAGTTCTATTCTAATAGGTCATATATATATATATATATATATATATATATATATATATATATATATATATATAGAGAGAGAGAGAGAGAGATATTTAGACTAAAGAAATCAACACTGTAGTTACTCTTTTCAGGGGAAATCAAACCATGTCTTATCAATCATATCGATGATCCATTGATCACAATCTCCAACTATAATCTTTCAATATACCAAATTTTAAATTCCCCCTCTTTTCTGTCTCTTACTCTGTCTCTTTCTATCTCTCTCTCTCTCTCTCTCTCTATATATATATATATATATATATATATATATATATATATATGCATAACTCTTCGGTAAATCGAATCGAGTCCTCTCAATCTAAAAAATACATACGCTTAAATTTACCTACATACCTGCCGTGTGCCATCGTCTTAGGGGTAAGATCTCCGACTGACGCTAATTCAGCCCGGTTTCGCAACCGGACGTCCAGCCACACTGATGAGCTGTGATACAGCGAAACAGTCTGCTTAGGATGACAATATATATATATATATATATATATATATATATATATATATATATATATATATATATATATATATGTGTGTGTGTGTGTGTGTGTGTGTGTGTGTTTTATTAAAAAATATAGACAAGTGATGTCTATTTATTTTATGTAAATTCTTTTCATAACGTCTGATAAGCTTAATAACATTATCATTAAACGAAGAAAGAAAATCTCAATATTGATACATATTTTTTAATCCAATCTAAGTTCATATATATATATATATATATATATATATATATATATATATATATATATATTTATTATTAATATGTTGTTATTACATAACTTTATTTATTATTATGTTCTATCATATATATATATATATATATATATATATATATATATATATATATAATTATAAGAATTTACTTCAAAATTATAATCTAAAATCATTGCAAAATAGCCATTTTGTTTCAACACTTCCGGTGTCTTATCAAGTGATGATGTTGAATGTAGAATAAAGGGTTTCAAAAGGTTCAAATCAATCAAACACCCCTTGCAAGTGGAAGCGCCGTTACATAAGTTGGAATGATCAATCAAAATACAAGTATATGAGAATTCAAAAAAACTTGACAATGAACCTTGGTTATAATAATTATTTAATGCTTTAATGTTAGGGTTAGACTAAAGTAGAATTCATTCTAACTAATAAATATTGAATTATACTATAAAATTAAAAATTAAAAATTGTCAATTATAAATTTTAAATTTAATCTATATTAAGTTTATACATACAATTATTTAAAGAAGAAACTGAGGAAAAATACACATGTTTTGTTATTTATTTTGTTTTTATTGAAAGGCCAAAAATTAAGAAGGAATAAACATTAAAAACCTAATGTTGCTCTGAGCTCCGTTACAACTTAGATACATTTGAAGTTGTGATATGGGTAGGGGAGGGTGACATCTTGCAAAAGACAATACACACACAATCAGATTATAATACACAAACACGTAGACATAATTAGATATATAAACACGCAAAAAAGCGATGAGACTGAAAACAAGTGTCCACGACCCTTAAAAAAATAAGTTATATTTGCTCTACTGTGTATTGAGCACTCTTAATTTTTATCCTTTTACTGTGAATTTTCCTCGCTGCGAAGTTTTCTCGCGCTGAAATTTTCAGATGCTGATTTGATGGCGGGGAACTAACCGGATACGTCGACTTTTGGCTCTTGAGGGCGATTGTGAGGTCATCAACACATGTGCTTTCTTCAGCGATGACGTCTCAAAATGCACCAGTTCGGCTGCCGTTTACGTCTAGTATGATGCTGTAAATTCTCATTTCTAAAACATAGACGTCACTCAAAGTCTGCTCAAAGCACGCCATTTTCATTATCTGCATGTATTGGAGTTTTCCCGGATTTTTTTTTAGATTTGCGATAACTACCATTATTGGCGTTGCCTTTTAAATTATTTCTATCTCTTCGCTGATAATTCAGCAAAGAAATTTGAATTTGCTCATTACTTTCAGTTCCTGACCACTGACTTTTATCCCCGTTGAAAGCCCACCCTCATTGTTGACCATGATGTTTTTCGACATTAATCTGTATTCTATATCTGGAAGATGTTTCATCCAATTACCCCATCAGCCTGACAAATCCCACTTCCTACATCATTGTCCTCTGTAAAGCTATTCCGCCGAAATTTTGTTTTTCTCAGTTTAAATTATCTGTTTCATCATTTATTATCATTTATGAGAGCTTTGAATTAAATTTTAACACGAAACTCGACCTAAAATGAAGCCGGTTACATTTTAGCCGTCTTGGACTTAACAGCAACCTTAAATACATTATGGGCTTACAGACATATTGCGTTGAAACACCGTTTCCCGAACGATTACCGAATTTAAGCAAAGCCGAATCTAATCAGTACCTAAATGAAGAACTACTTGGGAATATCACGTGATGTCATCTTGGATGTGCGAATGGTGTAATGGATAATATTTGCGAATACTTCATAATAGAGCTGAGTTCCAATTCCCTTTGGGTTCGTTATATACACTTACGCGCGAATACCATTTCGATAGGTCTTCTTTCCCACGTCTTCTTAGTAGTAAGACTCGTATCACGAAAATCATTAATATATCCCCTAAAACATTCTTACAGGTAAAAGTATTTTATGGCTTTAAATAAACTGAAAAAGGTTAATAAGCCGTAAAAAAATGAAACGGATTATAGAGTCGCCATATTTTAACGAAAGTCTTATTCTTCTGATTTTTTTAAGAATTTCATCCCAAGAATTTCACTGTCCTGGCTAAGACGTTAAACTACATCCACGTCCTGGGTAAGACGATAAACTACATCCAGCAGCAAGGCCTCTGATCAGGAGGTTTTGAGGAGCGTGGAACCACCTCTTAATTGCTGGTTTTCCCAGGTCCACCCTGACCCGGGGTGGTTGCACCTGTTAGGTTCCCAGCTATGGTCAAATAGTTAACTATTACGAGCGATACTTTTTTGAAAAAAATAATTACCAGCAATACAATTTGGAAGGAAAAATATTACCAGAAACAGATTTTTGAAAAAAAAAAATTACCAGTAATACAAAATTTTTATCGGCATTAAACCAATCTAAACCAAAGAATAAATATTCTATTCATACGAATCTATCCTAAAAATATTGTCGGCATTAAATAACCATTGAGGTTGATATACCGTAAAACAAAATAAACCAAACCAAACCTAAGCATTTCACCCCAAGCTCGGCGGGAGGGCCACTAGCACGCAAAGTGTTACAGAGGGTAGAGAACATGGGTAAAGAGACCTGTGTGGGGAGAGGGTAAAGAGAAGGACGGGAAACATGATCAATGTATCAGAAGATGTCGATTGACATTACACTTGAATATTTGAAGATTATAGTTATCAGGGAAGCAAATGAGAGGAAGAGAATCCCACAGAAGAGAAGTGCGGGAGAAGAAGCTGTTTGAGTAGAAGAGATGGTTACATTTAACCGTTTCGACAGTGAAAGGGTGGGACTGAGATGTCAACCTGGAAGCTCGCTTAAATTCATACAGTCTGGGAACCAGAGAAAGCAACTCGTCGGAACAGTTGCCGTGTAAATGCTTATAGAAGAGAAAGAGGGAAGCCACGGCAGGTCTGTGAGAACGCGACTATAGACGAGGTGCTAGATAAGGACTTATCAGATTGCATATCCGTCTCTGAATTTAGTGAAGGACCTCGAGACTTACAGCGGGGGCAGCAGATCATATATGACAGCAATATTCTATGAAAGGATGACGAGAAACAACTTTCTGGCATGACGCAGATAACCAACTTTCCTTGCTGTAGATGGAACTATTGAGTCTATGTATTTGTTCCACGTCATATCAGCGGACAGCGTAAGACCAAGAAGCGGCAAAGATGAACTCTCGTGGTGTTGGTGGAAGGCCGGGAGGATGAATGAGAATAGTATTTTTTTGGAGCCATTGAAATTTATAAGCCATTTCCTGTCCCGGAGAAGGCCGCTTCTATAAAGAAAAAATCTTTCCTCTATAATTAATATAAAGGAAAACAGAATTCTAACACATTATGTCGCAATGAGAACATCTAAGAAATTAATTCATTAATGAATACTTCACTGAGGAAACGAAAAGTAACAAAGCCTGCGATCACATAGCATAAATATCTTCTTTCTTTGTAGGTTTCTGATGAAACAAGAGATTCTGTGTACGTGAAATAATCAAGCACCATCTGTTGAATAATTTATCACCGAGTAGATTCTGCGATAAATTGCATAGAATTTAAGTTATAATTAACGACACTAAAGAAAAAACTACTTTTTCCTCTTTTTTTTTCTTTTTGTTAAAATTTTTAAAAAAAATCACTCATAAAAGTTAATGTATGATGAAGATGTTTTCAACGGAGAAAAAACTCAATTTCATCGCTGTTTACCAAATAGAAAAAAAAAGATAAATAAATCCGTTTTTAATTAACTTAAAAAAAAACATATGGATTTCCTTCTTGAAACACAATATTTGGAGAATCGCTTTGTAGAAGGCCAAGTTGGCAAAGAAGAAGGATTTGTCAGTCTGCTGATGTAACTGGATGAAAAATCTTCCCTATATGGAATACAGATTAATGTCGACGAAATAAATTGAACCAGAATGAGAATAGACTTTACAGCAAGATAAAATTCGATGGTAAAGAACTGAAAGTAAGATAATGAATGCGAAGAAGAAGTCCGCAAAATAGAAATAATTTCAAAAGAAACGTAAATAATAGACGCTGTCGCAAGCTAAAGTCATATCTGATTAAAACAATAACACATGATTCTAATCGAAATTCAGACTATGGTGTTTATTGAACTTAATTTTACGGCATGCCGGTGAATTAACAGCAGAATTACAGTGAAGCATTTGAGTATTAAAATGAGATGTGACGTCATCATCCTATACATGGCCGCCAACCAAAATGAGACGACATCACTGAGGAATCACCCCTGTTGAAGAGCCACATAATCGCTCTCAGGTGTTGAAATCTGACGCATACGTTTTCATCTCAGGGATAGTTCAGAACGAAGAAATTTTCAGCTCGGGAATAGTTCACAACGAGGAAATTTTAACCTCAGGGTAAGTTCACAACGAGGAAATTTTCACGACGGGGATAGTTCACAACGAGGAAATTTTAACTTCGGGGAAAGTTCACAACGAGGACATTTTCACGTCGGGGAAAGATCACAACGAGGAAATTTTCACCTCGGGGAAAGTTCACAACGAGGAAATTTTCAGCTCGGGAATAGTTCACAACGAGGAAATTTTAACCTCGGGGTAAGTTCACAACGAGGAAATTTTCATCTCGGGGATAGTTCACAACGAGGAAATTTTAACTTCGGGGAAAGTTCACAACGAGGACATTTTCACCTCGGGGTAAGTTCACAACGAGGACATTTTCATCTCGGGGACAGTTCACAACGAGGAAATTTTCACCTCGGGGACAGTTCACGAGGAAATTTTCACCTCAGGGAAAGTTCACAACGAGGACATTTTCACGTCGGGGAAAGTTCACAACGAGGACATTTTCACCCCTGGAAATTTCACAACGAGGACATTTTCACGTCGGGGAAAGTTCACAACGAGGAAATTTTCACCTCGGGGAAAGATCACAACGAGGAAATTTTTACCTCGGGAAAGTTCACAACGAGGAAATTTTCACGTCAGGGAAAGTTCACAACGAGGAAATTTTCACCTTGGGGAAAGTTCACTGTAAAATTAAACTTAATTTTTAATGGCTTCTAATTTATACTGATGAAAAAGTGTTATTGAGTTAAAAATTCACAACTTCTTAAAATGTTGGTCGAATGATTCTAAATCTGTTCATTTCGATAAATATCTTGTATGGTTTAATTTAGATGCAACCAGGTTACAGTATAATCTTCCATCCTATCAATAGCTGTAAGTAGACGTGATTATAGAAAATGAAATCTGGTTGGATATATACTCCAATGTTTTTGAAACGTGTAATTCCAACATAAATTGGGGAATTCAAAGAAGTGAATAAACTAACTTATCGGTAAATTTATAATCCAATTATATCAAATAAGCGAAAAATCCGTTATACATACATTTTTCTTAAGTCTCATTAATTTTCCTAACATACACACACACACATATATATATATATATATATATATATATATACATAGACATACACATTTTTTCTTAATTATCATTAATTTTCCGAACATTTGATATATATATATATATATATATATATATATATAATATAGAAATAAAATGTTATATACATATATATATATATATATATATATATATATATATATATATATATATATACAACATTTTATTTTTTGTAAATTGTAATATTTATAGACTCAGTTGGCTCATTATCAATACATAACACTTCACGCCTCGATGTCCTTTTCTTTGTCGATTTCCTTTTCTCTGCCCACCCGACCTGTCTGGTAAGCTATCTATTGCTTTGTCGATATGTTCGTATACACACACACATGAATATATGTATATATATATATATATACATTTTTTCTTAATTTTCATTAATTTTCGAAACATTGTCGATGGGAGGGTGTCATTGAGAGAAAAGACATCTGGGTTGTGTTGGAATTTGACTACGACAGCGAAACAATATTATCAGAAAAAGGCGAACATTTCGTTGACTGGCGAAGTCGTTTCATCGTATCAGTGGTTGGCGCCGGAGAGTGAGTGTATCTGGCTGACCAGCCACTTGGTGCTGGCGAAAATCTGATTGACGAATTCCATATGAAAGTGACCTTGGGATAAGAATTGAGATTATCACACTACGGGTCGTATTGTTCTGTTGGCGGCCAGAGAAGAAGAGAGAAAGAAAAGAAAGAAAAGAAATAGAAAAAGAAAAAAAAAGGAGATAATTTTTTTTCTTTGAGCAAAATATTTTTTTAAAAAATCAAGGCTAGTCTGGTCAAACCCACACTGTTGAACGCCCATTGGATGAATGTTAACGAGAGCAAGGCGGAGGTGATCATGTGATGCAGGGGGGATGCCACCACCCATTGAATGGATAGGTATGAGATGTTACTGCGAAGGAGTGGGAAAACCGTTGACGCCTTCTGAGGGTATGGTGAGATACCCATATGAGAACAGAAGAAGGTGAGAGTAAGATAAGACTTCCAAAAATGGAAATAATAAATTTTTCCTGACCGAAAACAAAAGAAGGGGATTGTGGATTTGGAATTATCAAGGAACCTCAAACCCCGACAAAGCCCCCCCCCCCGGTTTTGGTCGGCGTCCATATAAGCAAAGTCGCAGCGAGCGAAAATTAGTTGAGTTCGAGTTGAGTTCAGTTCCAGATCTAGATCCAGTTGGAATTGGCAATTGGAAGACCGCCTTGCAGAGCTGACTTGAAAGATTCACGCAATTCCGAACTCATCTTCTAACCAAGAACAATTTATGTTTGAAGAACGACTTAGACTCATACCACCAAAACAAGTTTTACGAATATCGCCTGAAGACACACCAAGAACCAGTTTCTTGAAGAACAGACAACTTAAGATGTTAAGAATCGCCTAACAAAAACAACGTGTCACGTATCCATATAGCGGGTTGGGAGAAAGACGTAGTCCTATATTCAGCAACCAGATATAAAATATTGTTATCTTTTTTAACACATTTGAACTTTTCGAGTTATTATTTTATTTTCTTTTGCATATACTTGTGCGATATCACCCTTATTCGAACTTGCATTACGGCCCTAGCGACTGATTGATTTCGTCTGCCTAGATCAATTCACAACGTGGGTAGGCAGACTGGAGATCAAAGTAGTTACTTCGGTAACCAGACGTTGGAGGCGAGTTGGGAACGACGAGGCTGATATCGAATCTAACCAGATTCCCATCCGAATCACCAAAAGGTTGGACCGTCACATTTGGGTGCCGCAGTTGGTCGTCACAGGACAGGAGAGCACGACTGATGCAGACAGGCGGACGTCACGTTTGGAGCCGCGACACACCCGCACCAGCGAGGGGGGCGTCACACACACACACACACACACACACACATATATATATATATATACATATATATATATATAAAGAACTATACTCTTAAGGTGTGCTAAATTTATGGGATAAAGTGCTCAATATCAGAAATAAATTGTGTGTAAATATAAAGATGAACATTGAAGTAAACATTTAGAGGCAACAGGCTGTTTCATGCTAGACGCAATCGCCAGGCCATCTTGCGTCTGATATTTCATTTTAATAGATAGGCTAACCAAAATTACATAAAAATATCGTGAAATATTAGAGACTAAATATATTGAATAAAATCGACTTCGGCTTTAACCACGGCCTCCATTCGACTCAATGATCAGCAATATCATAATATAAACGGCTCAAACACGAATATTCTGCATCGGAAAGTTTAAATGGTGAGACCACGTAATAAGTGTCAATAATATTTTCAGTGTAATCATATGACCTTGTAAAATGGACAGGAAAAATGTGCTGATAGCTTCACTGATCGGATTGGATGATTATTTCTCAGAGACTCAAACCTTGGCACTCAACCGAATCATTCGGAGGGAGCTGGTCATGGGACTGATGATGATGATGATGACGATGGTGAGACTGATAATGATGGTGATGATGATACAGTCTGGCTTTTGCCTGGACTACTCGACTGTAACGGCGTAACTGTTTCAACCACATGACTGAAGAGTAGACACAATTATTTTTCCATAAGAAACCAGTTAAAATATTGGTGAACCCGTCTGTTTCGAAGAGACAATTGATAAAACAGAAACACTTAATGTTTATTTATTTATTTTTACCAAAGAAATAATTATGTTGTATCTATTTCGAACTGACCTCGAGGTTGAAAAAAAATGCTTTTTTTTTTTAATGTCTTGTTTCTGTCGGAAGGCTTCCTGATTTAGAAAATTCTTGAGAAGTTATTGATAAATTGATTTATGGATGTAGTTTCTACTCTGTATATAAACACACATTTTCCTATTTCAAGAAATTCACAAGCTTCCTTACTATATCTATATATCTCAGTCTTTTTTTCATACTATCTATTTCGACGTTTTCCTTATGTATTTATCTATTTTACAGTGTTCATTATCTATCTCTCTATCAATCTCGAAGTGTTCATTATCTATATGTTGTCTCATTCTATCAGTAACCAAATATTCTGCCTCATTGGAAAGATATTTACAATTATCCGGAGCGGTCAGAAAGAGGTTTATGTTGTAATTAGAGCTATTACGATGGTTTATTCAAAAGAAGTGCTTCCAGTGGTATTTCTAAAATGACAGAAAAACATCGATGCCGGCTTACAATAAATATTAAATATTTATAAGTGTTTATAATTGAAATATGTACAAGTTGGCTTTGGGGTTGCTTGATTTTATTAGCCGGACAAACTCATTTCCACTCAATATCTTATTTAAAATATACCCCAAACATATACAATGAATATAAATTGTATATGTTTTATATATATATATATATATATATATATATATATATATATATATATATATATATATATATATATATATATATATATATATATATATATATATATATATATATATATATATATATATATATAACATTTACCGGCATTGTCCGAGAAATTTTCATAAAAATATATTCGTCCTGCGACAGGATTCGGACCTGTATGCTATAACAGACCCGGCATATAGGCTGACGTGCTCTTAACCAATGGAGCCACGGAGAATAGTTCGTTTGGCCATGTCGAATTTACTACCTTTAAACTCAATCTTCCATGAATCTCTCACGTACATTCATATTTGCTCAAAGCGTATCCAAATGTAAATTAATGACGTCACACATTATGAAATGGACGATGTCCGACAATTATTTTAAGACATTTTTATGTTTATACATTCTTTTACAGATACAAGTATTTATATATATATATATATATATATATATATATATATATATATATATATATATATATATATATAAAAAAAATATTAAAAAATTAAAATCTTCAGACATACTGGGTTGTAGATTAATATTCTTTCGATTATTATTATTATTATTTTATTTAGATTCCTCGACTAGTTTCGCCCAAAATGGCCATCATCAGGAGAAGAAATATTTCTGCTTGCTGGTAGTAGTGAACTACAGAAAATATATCTATCTATCTATCTATCTATCTATCTATATATATATATATATATATATATATATATATATATATATATATATATAGATAGATAGATAATATTAGTGGTAAATATGCATATGCAATATATATATATATATATGTATATATATTTGTATAAAAAGTTTGTTGTGCGACTAAATTTGCTTTGGTTACCCAATTCGTTGGGCACAAGGTATTGTTTTTTTAAAAAGGTATACAGATGCTCATGGAATGGACGCTGATTCATAGTTCAAAATTAAAATAGTATAAAAATAGTAGTAAAGCGACACTGGGGTTTAAGTTCAGGAAATGACGTGTAGGTATGAATCAATAATCAAAAAAGAGGAAAAAAAGGGGAATTGAAGTACGGTTAATATTTAAAATTTGAACGATGTTCGTAAACTACTGGGTAAAGGGTGGGTAATCAGCCTATGAACTAAAAAAAAAACGGTCGGAAAATTAACATTTAAATTTAAATTTTGATAAAAAGTGGGTTATCCAGGATTACAATATTTTAAGAGAAACATATTTTTAGGCATAAACTCCTATCGTTTATTGAGTAGATTTGAATGATAAATATTTTTAGGATGATGTATTTTTCGTGTAAATCTATTATCTAGTTATCTAATTTACTAAACCCTATATATATATATATATATATATATATATATATATATATATATATAGAGAGAGAGAGAGAGAACTTTTTTTGTCTGTTTATTTTATGTAAGTTCTTTTCATATTCACCAAGCGCGGACTATCATTGTTGTTTCGTCCGTGTTATGTTTGTTATATTGAAAAGTAATTGTCATATTTGAAAATGGCTTATGTAAGCCGAAATCTTACATTGGATTTAAACATGTATCAATATGGTGATTTCATTTAGTCTTTCAATTATAATGTTATTAAGCTTATCAGACAATATGAAACGAACTTACTTATAATAAATAAACAAAACTTGTCTATATTATTTAATGAAAGAAGCATTAATGAAAAATTGCAGCCTATATATATATATATACATATACATATATATATATATATATATATGTATGTATATATGTATATATATATATATATATATATATATATATATATATATATATATATATATATATATATATATATATATATATATATATAACAAAGCACAGGGGTGGTAAAATGGAGAAAAAATTCCGATAACCAAAAACACTATTCTTAAAAGAGTGTTCAATACAGAGTAGAACAGATAATGTTTATTCAGAATATCACTGCAAAAAATCACTACAAAAACAGCCATTTTGTTCACCTCTTCTGGTGTCTTATTAACATATCACTTAAGACACTTGATAAAATACCAGAAGTGCTGAAACAAAATGGCTATTTTTGTAGTGATATTATATCATGCATATGTTATAATTTTGAATATATATATATATATATATATATATATATATATATATATATATATATATATATATATATATATAATTATATATATATATATATATATATATATATATATATTATAATTATTCTTTTAAATATGATTCCTTCGCTACATAAGAGTTCTCATGTTTCAAAAACGAGAGCCGAAGACATCAATACAATTATTAAAATTTAATTGAATTAAAGTAACAAGACCTGTTTCATCCTCAATAGAAAATTTAAGAATAACCAATTTTGAAATTTACGTATCGTTATAAGCATATTCGTTCGTTACTATGGAAACGGCTCGGGCGAACATTTTTGATAAGGTGCCTAAGCGTTAATTTTCATCCACATATCAGTCACCTTCAGGGAGAGGTCAAGCTGAGTTAGGGTGCACTGACTATTTCAAAAAGAATGATGTGCGCGGATCGTCTGTTCATTGACAGAGAAAGATTGACTTTGGCACCATATTATGTTGTTAAGTGTCTGGATAATTATATTTTATTTTATTTATTTATTTTTTCAACGGGCTGTTTCATATAAATGCGTCGCACTGAACTGCAATTTGTTTGTTGACGACATCATAAAGTGTTTTTCCCTTTAATGATTGGGCTAAGCTTTTTAGCCGTTTATTAAACTATGAAATTTGATTTTTTTTATGCTAATTATTTAATGCGAAATTTTGTTGATGTCGGCAAAAAACCGTTAACTTATGACTATGATTTAATAACTTTTCATTATTTAGAAACTTAATAATATGTAGTTTTTCATGTAGGCATAAAGGGCATGGGTCATCCCAGGTTTTACAAGTTCTTGTTCTATTTATTATTTTCCATTTTATATTTGGTGTTTTATTCATTTCTTTTAAATGCCAAAAATATTTGGATAGGGATGTCTGATTTCTACTTCTAATATTATTGAAGGAGCTTTTGTGCTGCCTTCACCTAATTTTAAATTCATTCTTCATTGACCCAATGTATATCCTATCGGTGTTAGGTCTCTCAATGGATGAGATAGTCCATTTGTATACTACGGATTTTATGAGGCATTTATTTTCCAACGGGCAATCTACAGGGTTGCTACAATCACATAATTTTTCATTATTTTTGTCTGGTTTTAGTTTAGGATTTTTATTAATACTGTTTTGGCATGCATGTTTTTCCAGGATTTTATTATTATGTTTTTTTTTTATGATTCTTTCTAGATTTTCAGTGCAACTGAAACTTAATTTTAAGGTGTTTTTATTAAAGATCTCGCTAAGTCTGCTTTTAGTAGTGTTTTTCGATTAAAGCTAGGAACTTATGTCCTAGCTTAATACTAACCATTTGGTTGAACGGAGGAGTATACCAGATGATTTTTCTTTTCCTGTTTTTCTTTCTGTTAGTGATATTGTGTCTATAACTTATGTTAGCGTTTTTGTATCCGCTATTTTTTAGGGCTGTGTTATAAAAATTATTATGTTGTCGGAATATTTCCTTATTAGCGGAATTCATGCTGATTCTTTTCACTATTGATGTGTGTATATGCTTAATTATAGATGTAGGGTGGTTTGACTTAGGGTGTACATACGAGGGATTAGTGTTAGGTTTTCTGTAAGGTAGGTATATGTTGTTCATTAAGTCTAGAGTTACGTCGGGGATGTTTACTCTTTCTAATTTATTGTTGACTGTAGCTTTTAAATTTAGTTTTCTGAATTCACTGTATATTATCTTTCTAATTTTCACTGTTTTAAAATTTGTGGAGCTCCTCACTACCATGAGCCCATCATCCCTCTATAGCCCGACGTCCTTAATATCTAATTCACGGTGCGTGGTTAGATTGTACAGTATTAAAAGACCGACAAGATCAGATGACACTGCAGAGTCTAAAGATCCCATGGTGATGTCAAAATTAACATTAGTATTTTTAACCCATTGGTCCCCATTATGGATGAAGATCTTTTTTTTTTTGCACTAAGAATTGTTCATTTCTTCCTTAGTTAAGTCAGAATATACTGTAGCAAACTCCAGGGCAGTCGTGAAGATGTCATTCGATATTGACTGGTAATAATCCACAATATCGAACTGTATCGAACACTTTTGAATATAGACCAGTTGCCATCCAAGGCTATAGAATTTGGTCTATCCTGTTATTTAGCAATAACTGGGGGTAGAAAAAGAGGATTCATAATTTTTCCAAATTTATTGGCATGTTCGTGAATGTAATGGATTCGTCTGAAATTCGAACTCGGCTCTCCGATTCCTCAATCCAAGCCGCTATCCATTACTCCACCGCCTCCAACCAGAATACAGTACTGATGCCATATATGATTATGAGCTGTTCAGTCTTCAATTTCTAGTTTCAATAGATTCCAAAAGTATCTTTGCGTCCTTGTGGGTGATCAGTTATTTTCCACCCTGAAAACCATTCTCCCATTGACGAAGCTTCATAAGACTCTCGTTGCTCTATTCCCATTTTCATGGAAAATGTTCAGATGTATTACATTCTGTAATTCCGTCTGTTCTATCCTTAACGTCAGAACCCGCCATGGCACGCACATTCTCCCCAAACACCTTCATCTCTTTCGTCTTCCGTTGGTGAGATTTAAGTTCCATTCGAGGAGATTCTTACAAAGAACCATTGCGGAACCGACTCCCAAGAGGATGCTTCACCAATCAATACATTCTTAATCTCCCCAAGTCTAGGGTTAAACGGTATCTTCCCCAAATAGCCTCATAAAATCTGCATCTTATTCTACCTCGAGTTGCTATTGGCATTTTTACAAGCTGACCACCATTGTACAAAAATAAACATCCCTTTTCATGGCAGACCAAATGTTTTCTGCCAGATGAGTTATTCGGGATGCTTGGGTTCATACCATTAAGATGAACTCTTTGAAATAATTTGGCAAAGTAGGAATACATCTGTATGTTAGAATGTGAAAGTGCGTTTTCTTATTTGGATATATAATTTAGTTTAGATCTTCTTGGGTCTAATCCAGAGGTTCCCAAACATTTTTGTTTTATCGCCTACTATCACATAGGGAAATTTTCCATCGCCCACCAATATAGTAAATATTCAAAAGTATACCAAAACTGTTTGGTAAAAGTTTGTTACTGGTTCGTATATTGATTTTATAATGTAATACAAAATACCAAAGGGAGAGAACAGTTAACACTGATGATGCTGACTCATGCAGCGGTTGCTGCTGTTGCTACTATCATACTAAAGAACAAACAAAAACAAGTTTAGTTTTATTATCAAGGTTAGTTTATGGTTAGGATTTGCGTTACAAGTGTGTTGACGTTTTATATTTTATATTTTCATAATTGATGATATGAGATGATGGTATCTCCAGAACTCATTGGCGCCAGTGAGGGTTCATGTCTTGTGTGCATCTTATTGATCTCGGGATCAGTCGATGACATAGTCAATCAAGTGCTAATGCTTGGCGTGCCGATGTCGCCATGAGTCTTTCTATCAGTTACTTCTGACGAAAAAGGACGTTAGTGATCTCCATGTTATGTTCGACACATTTGGTCGGAGGGTGAGTTTCGTTGGCATTGATGTTGTTTACTCCTTCCTTACCTATTGCTCCATTCCAAAGTCTGTGATCTTTTCCAACTCTGACATTGATGTCACCTGATCATCTTTTCTCGCTTGGTAGGGGAAGATAGAATGCTATCAAAATTAGAATAAGAGACTTCTTTCAGCATCTGAAGTTGTTGATTCAGCATTGATGAGGATGGCATGTTGGTTATTAATTAACTGGATTCTGAGATTCATAAGCTGTTCAGTGATTGCCAGTTATTACTGTCAGTTTGGGGAGGAGATCGTTTCGGGTAGGAACGCCTAATCCATGTATTCTTCGGTGTTCAAAATGTACTGGCCTTGTACTGATCGACAATGTCAAAATTAAACTTATTCAGTTCCCGGGCAACAAAAAAACGAACTCCGAAAACTTTGAGACTAAATGAAGAATGCTAATATCACATCCTGTAAAGACACCATTCAGTTCAAAACAGAGAAATAAAGATATGTTTGATGACAAAGATGAAGAAGCACAACAACTGACTATCAAGAAAATAGAAGCCTTCTTTAACCAACAAAACGACCACTGTCGCTGGATCTAACCAATGCCTTTATCCATTGTGCCATGTGTCCTTAAGGAGAGGTGATTTAACAAAAAAAAAGTCTGAATTAATTGTTTATAATTACTTACATCACTCGGACTATTGTCCTCATCTTTGTCGCCATATTCATTACAACGTTTCGGCCTTTTTACGCCCCGGCCTTCTTTAGGTGGTTGGAATGTCGAACTGAACCCTTTATTTCGCTCACTGGGGTAGACTAATCTAGTTCCACGTGCCATGACTAATGGATGTCTGTTATTAGTTATCTCCTGTTAATTCCCCTCCCAAAGTTCAGGTATTGAACTCACACTCTTTGGATCCTGTTACTGAATCTAACTAACGCCTTTATCCACTGTGCCATGTGTCATTGAGGATAGATGGCACAGGTTTTTTTTTTGTTTGGTTAACTGCCTATCAAATCCTTATGGGTCATTTAATTTTCTTGGGAGCTTTGTTATTTTTGGCTATTAAAATCTATTGCTGGCATTTTTACTATTTTCGCATAGCTGGGACTCATCCCGGGTCAGAGTAGACATAGGAACAACCGCAAATAAAAGGCAGTTCAAAAAAAGCCCTCAGCCACCTCGGGTTAGGGTTGTTGTGAACAGTAGCAATCAAGAGGTGGTTTCACGCTGCACGCAATCTCCAATCTCCCGATCAAAAGACTTTCTGTCGGATGTAGTTTACCCTCATATCCAGGAAGAACTGGAATATGGAACAGAAATGCTAAAGAAATGAAGAGAATTGCTTTCAAACAATCTATAGGGTGAACCACACGTTGCTATTGGTGTGGAAACGCATTTTTGCGCCAAAATCATGAACCTCTCTGATATAAAGTGGAAAGACTATATTGAATCCTTTGCTAGGCCAGCTACTAAGGAAGTTGGTTCACTATGCCGTTTCAGACAATGTTTCTCTCCAGAATCTATCAGGCATAGTTATAAGGCTACCATTCGTCCATGCTTAGAATATGGCTGCCGCATATAGTCCGGTGCCCCTGCTATTTACCTTGAGCTCCTTGTCAAGATCCAAAGAAACTGAGCAATATTATTGGTCCTGATCTGGCAGCTTCAGTTATTTTCCCACAACCGCAAGGTTGCCTCTCTGTTTTTTTTCTATAAATACATTCATGATAATTGTTCGGATGAACTCTTCGCTATAGTACCTAAACGTTTTTAATTTAATTGCAGTACAAAACTACCGTCAAAATATCATCAATTTACGTTTGGCCTGGCTAAAGGTAGCCCTAAATTATATGCTAAGAATTTCTTTTCTCGCTCTTCTCACTTGTAGAACTTTTATCTGAAAAAATGTATATGCATTGTCCATCGTTGTCTACTCTCCTCCTGATTACTCTTTTCTCTTCCCGCTCATTATTAATGTTTCTGTTCCTAATTCTTCCACACCACTTGTGTCCTAGTGAATTTTACTGCCTTGCAGGGGTGAAGTCGATAAAAAAAGAAGCCAGAATTCTCTTTGTCAAGGTGAATAGAAACCAACCGAGACGTCTCGGCAAAGCTATAGCCAAAGGATTGTATTCACCCTGTAAGAAAACGAAAACATCAAAGCATTCTAATCAGCGCAACTTTTCACTTGATTATTTAGTAAAAAATCTAGACTCAAAAAGATACGGACAATTTCACGAAAGGAGAGACAGTCTTGATTGTACCTGATTAATGATAGACTTGAAAGAAAGCCGGAAGATAGCTTTTCAAAGTACTTTCATCTCTTCAGATGGCATTTCCCCCATCAATTTTTGTCTTCGATCAACCTGCTGTGTAATCAATATTAAGACACGATATCAGGGTCAATTATGCAATATTAGAAACTGTCTGTGAGACGATTTAACTAACCGGCAATTTAAGGACACTAGCCAATATTACCATTCGCTGGTTAGTGGGGCATAAGGACACAATTTTTTAGCAAGAAATATGGACCGAATATATTAAAGATATTACTTCTCTACTTAATTTATACAAGGAATTTATTTCATTTTTTTTAATCAGTTCACCCCAAGCAATGTGATAATGCCACTAAGATGAAAGGAACTGCTGGGAGGGAAAGAGATTGTAATTTTTTTTAGATGGAACCAGAAACCCAGTCCTGGAAAAGAAACAAAGGATAAACCTCGATCCCTTTTCAAGAGAGCGAGGACGAGTGTAAACTGGATGATAGGTGGACATTTCTACTCCTATTGAGGGATAAATAAATAGTAAATAAGATTTCAGAGAATTGGCAGAGACTTTAGCGGGGTAGACTTGAAACAGACATTAGAAGCAACCGGAAACTCAATCCTGAACTGGAAACAAGGAATAAACGTCTACTTCCGTTCAAAAGACCAGAGAGGTGTGTCAACCGGGCAATCAACGAACGTAACTATTTATGTCTATTAAATCAGATTGGTGTAACTTCTGAAATTTACTTTTTCATCATCTTTGTGAAACAGGACACATGTGCGTTTGCTTTTCTAAACACTTTCCTCTTGACTTTTACATGTCAAAGGTTAACCGTCATTATCATTCAGTTATATTAAATAACTCATTCATGAATACTGTTTTGTTGACTGGTGGCACTTTTCCTTGAGTAACTCTCAATCCTTCCGTTTGATTGACTTTAGATAATATTTTTCTCTTGATTCCATAAAAAACGAAAAGAAAAGAAAAGAAAAAAGAATCGGGACATTATCTGTCTTAAGGTAAGGCTTCAAGAACACCAAGAAATAATGTTCTTGTAGACGAAATAAAAACGAAAGACCCATCGGGACAATATTCGATTTGGATTATGTAGTTCTTTGTGTAACAACATTAACCCTTCCCACTTAAATGTCTAAAGTGACACTTTGCCTATTAGTGCTAATTCATGGAGTAGGGCTCATAATCGATGGTTCTTTTGGCAGTAAGTCACATAGGTTTCAGTAGCACCTTTGTCTGCTCTTCGCCGCTTGTCTCTCTTTGGGTCGCCTAAGCGCTCTACTTATACTGATTTCGACCCAAGACTTGAGTAGGGCTGTCGGTATTCGAAGATCTGGTGATTGGCCAGGTTTCTGAACCGATTTGAAGAAGAGTCATTTGGGGGTTTTTTTTCACAATATTAATTAGCTTTCAAAATTTGGGAGAACAATTCGCCCTACTGTGGCGGTCGCAGGTATTTCCCGCCCTTACAACTCATTCCTTCTCTTATTTATGCCCCGCACCATTACTTCCAAATGGGCAAAGTTAATTTCTCCTTCTTTCTCTTCCTCTCTGATTATTTCATGCAAGCCCGCCGTTTCGGCTGAGTTTTTGACAAATCTGGTTTTTTAAAACAAGTAGGTGAAAAGGAGTTTATTTCTTTTAATCATAAATTGCAATTATCTTATTTTCAACAACGAATTTTCTCAGTCTCCGTCCCTGTTTATTTAAGCAGACATTTCCCAGCTGTTCCGCTAACCTAATATTAGCAACATTTCATATTACAGGTCCGTCTTGTAATGGAATTTCTTCGAGCGAAGGATAAAATCCTATTTCTCGATTTGTTTACATCTCCAAAATCGGCGAAGAGCTTTCCGCTCCTTTAGGCATAAATCAGTTTCTTGATACCGTCTTCTTCTTTAAAATCGCCAAATATTATAATTCAAGTAACCCCTTCTTCCGTCTTGTAATCATGAGATATGTTTTCGTAACTTCCACTTTAATTAACTGGACATAAATCAATTTCTGCTTCCGTTTCCCAAATTCTCAACTAACCTCGAATGTATTTTCATTATTCCTTCCTGGACCACGTGGTTTGAAGGCTTCGACATTGCCTTTGATAATATCATTCCCAGAACCAATAAAATCATTCTTTTCAGGTCTGTCTTTTCTTCAAACTAGCTTTTCGATAGAAAACCATTCGTTCCTTCTTTCAGTTTATAAAGTATTCTGTACTTATAACCCTGCCAGTCTGTTCCAGTTCAAATTTTAAATTAACCCTTTTCCTTTACCAGTAACACATGATGTCATACACTGATAATTCCAGTGTTCATGTTTTTTTAAAGCATTTCGATAGTAAAAGCATTAACAATGAATTTACGTTGTACATAGGATAGATTTATTCTGTCAGTAATACTTGCATTAATTCCTGACCACTGACAATCCCTTTTTCTTGTTGCCTTCTTCACTGTTTTTGAATTTTACGTTCTACGCCAAAAATAAGTTACAAAATCCTGATTCCCCTACATTGATCAAAAGAAAAATTATGAAAACAAGATGGACGCCACGAAAAATATTTCGAAAAAGTTTTAAATAGTGTGCAACAGTGCAGTAAGTTCTCTTTAATAACCTAACAATATGCAAACAAGACAACTGTACCAACTTTAAACAAATATCAGAGAGAGGAATGCATAAACTGAATTATGTCAGTTTAAATCATAAATCTACAGTTGTACTTGATGGACCACATATCTGATTTAGATGTCGGATCCTTCGTGGAAATAGTCAACAAACACTAACTGGTAGACAAAAACAGAAGGTGGAATAAATACGATGAAAACTATTGCGGTCTCTCTCTCTCTCTCTCTCTCTCTCTCTATATATATATATATATATATATATATCCTATTCTGCTGCCATGATAAATGCAGAAAATTATGTTGCAATTCACTACCACGAGTTCTGAAATCTTTTAAGGTCGTAGGGGCACCTTGGGTACTGCATCTGTCGCAGAAGTGGTGTGTCTTGGGCAAGACAGAATGATGGAGCTCAACCCTCTCAAGACCAGTTTGAATTCATAGTTTCCATCTTTTAGACTGGCTGCCAGCCAAGGCTATATGACCCAGTTTGTCCTGCTATTCATACCTTACATAAGAGTATAAGTGAATGTAATCAGTTCGACTGGAATTCGAACTCTGCTCTCCGATTCCTTAATCCAAACCGTTAAACATTACTCCGCCATGCCGCGATACGTTGCAATTATAAACACTGAAAATTATTGTAAATTCTCGGACACTATTTTTGAGTGATACAGGCAACGAGAAAGACGCGTTAAGTTAAACAGTATAAGGCTGTGATAATTTTCATGCTTATAGCAGGATGTTGTCCACCTTGGCAAAAATGTTTCGAATAGCATAAATAGAATCCTTTTAATAGAATAGCTTACAGCCTCCCAGATGTTCTTCAAAGGAGAAATTTATATTCTGTATATAAAAGATATGTATGTGCTCATCAAAGTCGATGGAATGCTATATGAATTAACGTCGAATTCTCTGTGGTACGGCGAGTTTCTGTGTGGCAGAACGCATCAAGGCCATGTTAAAAATAATCAAACAAGACCTGCATCAAAACCCAATCGAAAATTACCCTACATTAGTGCAGGATCAGGGAATATATTAGTGGTCTGCCGACCGAACGATTTTGTGTGCTAGTGTCCGCAAATCTTCCGTAACCTTCAAAGAATCCCGGCGTCAAATACTTACCACCGAAAGAGAAGTGCTATCGTGCTATTTCGACATCGATCAGTACCACCAACATCCAGTATCCCAGATTTGTGCGTCTAGACTCGGGTTAAGAATCCACTTCCTGATCCACATGGTGACAGAAGGCTGAAAGTACTGGGCACCCAGTGAGGATCGAACTCACTACTCGGTCGTAACTGATCTAGAGAGACAATCTTGTTAACCATTCTACCATATTGAAGTGCCCCTTTCGGATCAACGGATTATTTACCAAGTAATGTTTTCTTCGGACGCAAACGAGAGCCACGGACTAGAATGGTAAACAATATTCCAGAAGAAAAAAATATTTCTTGAAGAAACAGACATATCTATTGTCGGCACCCGCTCATCATCCGAGCATCGATATCGTTTATCCCTCTTTCCCTATTCTCTTTTATTTCCCTGGTGGCAGTCGCAGAGATGGCCGTGAATCAAAGAGGGATTGATGAGACCATTCCCGGGAATTTTATTATGGCAGACAACTCTGCGCGACGGAGAAGCCTGCACACCTGGGAAGAAGCGGCTCTCTCACTGCTCAAAGAGGATTGAGACAGTCGAGATCTGGCAGACCCGGATGCTTAGTCTGTCAAGATCTACCTTAGTTACGCCAGCTCGACTGGCACTGCACTCTTCAATCAGTTTGGTCGTAGAAATCGTCTATGTATTTGCCTATTCTCCGCAGCGGTCTTCGGGAGTGTCGACCTTAACGCTATCGTTGGCCCTACAGGAGTTGGAACTACACACGGCTTCGCTTTTGGGATCAATGGGATAAGTAAGCTTTCTATCCTGACAAAGAACGACCATATATATTTTACACTAGATGTCGGAGTGAACATTTGGTTATCAAATGTACCACTTTGACTTAATAATAATAAGACATCTACAAGAAATATATATATATTTTTCTGTTTTCATTTTGAATTTGTAGGTCTGATGATTTGGATCGTATTTACGATTCCAATGGAATAAATTATGACCATGGAATATTAGTGTTTAAGCCTTTTTATTATATCCTTACTCTATCCTAGACAT
The DNA here is from genome assembly GCA_903632075.3 of Acanthosepion pharaonis. NCBI lineage: Eukaryota > Metazoa > Mollusca > Cephalopoda > Sepiida > Sepiidae > Acanthosepion > Acanthosepion pharaonis. The sequence continues at coordinate 910,290 of CAHIKZ030003303.1, read as the reverse complement.
TGAGTTCTACCTGGATCCTTCCTCTTGGAAAAATTTTTTTCTGAAAATATACATGTATGGAAATTTTTTAGATATATATTTTTCATATGTATGTATATTTTCCACTAATATTATAATATATATATATATATATATATATATATATATATATATATATATATATATATATATAATAATAATAATAATAATAATAAGACAAAAAGAAATATTAAAATAGAAAAAGTAGAAAATTTTGAAAATTCAACAGGAGAAACACTGATCAGGTTCTTTTAAGTAATTTATGTAAAAACGTAAATTAATAAAATAATAATTCATTCAAATCTTTGGAATATTTTTCTCTAAAAATGTTCACCGTGTACAAGGCTCAAGAGCCACTTTATGTAGAGTGTTACAGAATAAGAAGTATAGCTTATGCGGATATGTAGGGAACATAACTGTTTTCTCTAGACTTGACTAGGTTAAATTTGTAGTTATCGTGGAAGCATCGTCTTGGCGGTCGCTTTCCTAAAGCAGTGATTCGTGGGAGGAAGCCGCTAGAGTAGAAATGATATCTCACCAATAGAATACAAAGCGAATTAGATTATGGTTCGCTAGAACGTGCGTAGTAGGGCGAGTCTTAACTGCGAAGATTAGAAAACGCGGAACTAAAGAATGTAGTTCGACTGAGCACATTCGATGCAAATAGTGATAGACCACTCAGAAGCTTGCAACGTTTCATCTGTGAGAAAGGAGTTGAAGGGTCATAAGGAAGCGGAAAACGGGTTTGGGCGATATCATAACGGGACATTGAAATCTGGGTAGCTCCTGAGAGGTCGGAGCGGCAAGACCAACTGACCCTCCCGATGATCCCAGCGAAGGAATAGGCAAATACATAGACGCTTTCTACAGCCAAACCGATGGAAGAGGACAGCGCCAGTCGAGCTGGCGTAACTAAGGCACATTTTGACAGACTAAGCATCTGACAACCCAATGCAACCAGTCGGCTGTCTCAATCCTCTTTAAGCAGTGAGAGAGGCGCTTCTGGCCTAGTGTGCGGGCTTCTCCGTCGTGCAGAGTTGTCTGCCATAATAATATAATACAGTATTGCAGAACAAGAAAAGAAAAGACAATGTTTGATAATATTTCCACAATATGTCTGTCTTCTGTAAGTTATTTTTAATAAAGGCATACAAATATAAAATCTTTTTAAAAATCTACAAAAAAACTTGTAAGTCTTTGTACAAACGTCGCTTGTCTTTAGGAAAACGGCTGTACTGATAATAAACGCGTCAAAATGATTAAAATAAAGCCAGCGTGAATGGCATGGAACTGAAACGTGCTTAATATGAGGTTGATCGTGCTGAGCTTAGAATTTTCTGCAATTTGATTGGTTACTAAGAGAATTCAATCAAATATCTTAGTATAAATCTTAAGGAACTCTCCTGTCGTTCTCTTCATTCTCCAGAGCCGAAAAGTTAGTAGTTTGTACACGTAACTATCCCCATGTGAGGGTCACCAGGTCGGTAAATTCTGAATACATTTTTCGGAATTTGCGCCTGAATGCATGTCGAAATTACAACCGTTCTTAATTAAAAAAAACAACTTCCACAAGCTCCGTTGATGTCACATTTTTGTGTCTGGCAAACCTGTGGCTATTGAATCTTTTCAGTCTTATTTTCTAAAGTCTCATTTTCTAAAGTCTAATTTTTCCGTTGTGCACCTGAAATAATAATAAGTCTAATTTGAACTGAAACTTCTACTCTGAGCACGTCTTCGGATGTGGCGTTAAAGAGGAGTCCAGTGTTCCATAAGGAACAAGAGTAGGAGATTAATTGGGAATTTTGGATTTTAGGAGAGTGTGATCAGGTTTGAATGCAGAGTTTACTTCTGTTGGACTGGTTAACTCTCTAGACTATAGGATCCAGTCAGTCCTGTTATTTTACCCATAGCTGGGGTGAAAAGAGACGGATTCATACCTTCCTATAGCGTATTAGCACGAAAAAGAAAGTAATAAACTCGACTCAATCCGAGCGGCTAACCATTATTCCAACGTGGATAATAATAATAATAATAATAATAATAATAATAATAATAATAATAATAATAAGTGCAGGGTTGAAAGCGGAAACTGAAGGTTTTATCCTTGCTGCGCAGGACCAATGCTTGCTAACTAGGAATTATCAAGCACATATACTAAAATATTGTGTCAGCCCAAAATGCAGATTCTGTGATAAATATCCAGAAACGATTGATCATCTTGTAGCAGGTTGTACGGTGTTGGCACCCACTGAATATAAAACCCGACATGACAGAGTGGGCCAATATCTGCACTGGAAAATCTGCAACTTCTATGGGAAGAAAACTGAAAGAAACTGGTATGAACACCACACAGGGCCGGTTACGGAGATAGGACCTGTTACAATTCTATGGGACTACACAATACACACTGACAGAACAAGGCCAACCGCCCAGATATTGTTATTAAAGACCACGAACAAAATCGGTGCCGCCTTATTGATATGGCAGTCCCTGCCGACTGCAATGTATCTTTGAAGATATTCAAAAAGTTGTCAAAGTACAAGGACCTTGAAATAGAAATCGCGAAAATGTGGCATATGGGAACATCAACAATCCCTGTTGTAGTTGGAGCCCTAGGACTGGTTGGAAAAGATTCCAGTAGACTAATTGAAGGGATTCCTGGAAGTCCATGCCTCAAGGAGATACAGAAAATTGTTCTGACAAGTACAGCCCACACCTTACGAAGGGCTTTATCTATGTAATCTTTTTTTTTTTTTGTCAGTGGAAAGTGTCATGACGCCATTTCTAACCTTAGGTCCCTGGGCGGGACCCGGAAAGATATGTAAACGCCAGAAATCAAAAAAAATAAAAAGAATAATAATAATAATAATAATAATAATAATAATAGTAATAATCTGCAGAAACTGTGATGAAACAATCGACCAGGATGTGAAGGACTAGCAAAAAAAGAATATACGCATAGACATAGCAAGGTGGTGACATATGTGAATTGGAAGATATACAAGAACAAAAGTCAAAACCTCTGAGAATTGGTATGAGCACCAAACAGTCAGTTACCGAAAATAATTATGTAACTATCCTTTGTAACATGATAATTCAAATTGTTAGGGAAATAAAAGCCACCAGAACTGATATTATCATAAAAGACAAGAAATTCAAGAAGAGAATGTGTATTGACCTGAGATAACCCCCATCCCCCCAAAAAATGATCGAACCTCTCCAAAATTCAAGGACCTGGAGATAGAGATTAACAAACTGAGACTGTACCAATATTAATCGGAGCTTTGGACCTCGTGGAAAAGGAATGAATATGCGTTGTCACTTTCGTAATGCTCGTTGTAGTAGAGACTTTGTAATCACAGATACAACTATAGTAACGCCGTTGAACAATACTGGTGTCAGATGCCTTCGAATAACACTCGCACTAATAGTACTTCATCGATAATACTCGCTTGCATAGTAACCGCCGAATAGTTGCTCAGAAGATCGCCCTACTAGGAACATCCCATATACCAAGAAAAGTTCTATCAATTAAATGACAATTCTCCTATAGGGCCTAAGGACCATCTTTTGGATCTGGCTCTACAGGATACAAAAGAGGAAACATAACATACACAAATAATAATAATAATAATAATAATAATAATAATAAACATTCAAGAAAGTAAGAATTAAAGACACGCTCTCTTAATAGATTTAGATTTTGTCACAAAGATTAGCGAACTGAAACAAGAAGCCTATAAGTACCTATGAATGAGCGAAGGAGATGGTATACAACATACCCAAATGAAGGAAAAAGTAAGAAAGGAGTACTACAGGCGTGTACGTCTGGTACTAAATACCGAGCTAAACTCAAAAAATAGAATATCAGCTATATGCACATTGGCTGTCCCTGTGGTGCAATACAACTTTAATGTCCTTAACTGCACCATAGGTGAAATTAAGCGAATCGACGCCCAACGAGAAAGCTTCTCACTCGCTACCGCATGCATCATCCCAAAGCTGATGTTGATCGTCTGTATGTGCCCAGATCCGAAGGAGGCAGAGGATTAGTTCAACTAGAACTGTCCTACAAAACTACAACAATTGGCCTCGAAAGATACATGGAAACTACAGAAGACTGGATGATGGTATGTGTCAAAGGACATGAAAGTAGTAAGAGTCTTTAATCAGTAATAAAGGAAGCCAACAAGTACAAAATGCAGTTTCAAATGCGCGTAGAGATGCAAATAAGCACTATACACCGACTGAAGCTGCAAAATACTTAAAAAAGAAAGCAAAGACAAATGCAACCGACCAGATACAGAAACACTGGCAAGATAAACCGCTTCATGGCCAATACTCTGCCCCTACCAAACAAACTGACGTAGACAAAACCCGTACCCATCAGTGGCTACGTAGTGCAGGGTGAAAGCTGAAACTGAAGTTTTTATTCGTGTTGTACAGGACCAATGCTTGTTAACTAGGAATTATCAAGCCCATATACTAAAATATTGTGTTAGCCTCAAATGCAAATTCTGTGATAAATATCCAGAAACAATTGATCATCTTGTATCAGGTTGCACGATATTGGCACCCACTGAGTATAAAACCCGGCATGACAGAGTGTACCAATATCTGCATTGGAAAACTTCCACGGGAAGGAAACTGAAAGAAACTGGTATGAACACCACCCAGACCCGGTTACGGAGATAGGACCAGTTACAATTCTATGGGACTACACAATACACATTGACAGAACAATCAAGGCCAACGGTCCAGACATTTTTATTAGAGACCACAAACAAAAAAAAGTGTCTCCTTATTGATATGGCAGTCCCAGCAGACAGCAATGTGTATTTGAAGATATTCAAAAAGCTGTCAAAATACAAGGTACTTGAAATCGAAATCTCAAAAATGTGGCATATGGGAACATCAACAATCCCTGTTGTAGTTGGAGCCCTGGGACTGGTTGGAAAAGATGGCAGTAGACTAATTGAAGGGATTCCTGGAAGTCCATGCCTCAAAGAGATACAAAAAATTGTTCTGACAAGTACAGCCCACACTTTACGAAGGGCTTTATCTATGTAATTTTTTTTTTTTTTTTTTTGTCAGTGGAAAGTGTCATGATGCCATTTCTAACCTTAGTTCCCTGGGCGGATCCCGGAAAGAAATGTAAACGCCAGAAATCAAAAAATAATAATAATAATAATAATAATAATAATAATAATAATAATCGAAATCTCGAAAATGCGGCATATGGGTACATCAACAATCCCTGTTGTAGTTGGAGCCCTAGGACTGGTTGGAAAAAGATTGCAGTAGACTAATTGAAGGATTCCTGGAAGTCCATGCCTCAAGGAGATACAAAAATTGGTCTGACAAGTACAGCCCACACACACTTTACGAAGGGTTTTATCTATGTAATTTTTTTTTTTTTTTGTCAGTGGAAAGTGTCATGATGCCATTTCTAACCTTAGGTCCCTGGGCGGGACACGGAAAGAAATGTGTAAGCGCCAGAAATCGAATAAAATAAAAAAATAATAATAATAATAATAATAATAATAATAATACCAACAACGCCAAAACAACAATTATAATGATATTTATTATATTCTGATGCTAGTATATATTGAGAAATATTAGAGGCTAGATATACATATATATTGTGCATATGAATATAGGTATATCCTGCTACCTTCTTCGGCATTGGTTGTGAAAACATGCTTAATAGAAATGTGACATGACGTAGTTGCTTTTCTTTCTGGAATAAAGACAGGTATGACTGATTTCTTTACTTTTCACGATATGTGCTCACTTACCTCACCACTTAAAAAAAATATAGCTTACATTTCTAACCCTTTTAAAAGCATCTGACAGCAATCACTTTCTCGTTGTTCCTTTTCTGCACATTTGTACCGCTTACATTCTGCGAGATTAAGTTATATCGTCCGCCGTTAAGTCAGGGACCACGGGTAAACATTACTGTTTCGTTTTATTATTATTTTTTTTTGTTTTTGAGTTTTAGTTTTATTTATTTCCTTTTAACCAAAATTCTGTTTCTTTCAAAAATAAAATAAAAATTAAAGAAACAACCAAAAAAATAAAATAAAATAAACAGGTTTCCCGTGAATGGATTGGAAACTGAAAAGACGCACAGAAAATAAAAACCTTTATTTTTGTTTTTTGCTTTTTCCTTCTTGTTGTGTCGCTTCATCGATAGATCGATTCCGGCGTGCTGTTATCGACCTTATAATATTATTGAACAGAACGAGCAAGAACGATTTCTTTTTTTATTTTGTTTCTTTAGCAGGATTAGTTTGTCAACGTATTTATATTTGCGCGTGAGAAAACTTTATTTGCAGAATTCTAACGAAATGTTTGAGCACGAGTTACTGGATAACGTCATTACCGTAAACAGTATGAAACAATTTGAATTTTGCCATGTGCACGGGGTCGTAGAATACAGCGTTTTATATCCGCTATAAGATATTCAGAGAAGCATTAGACAGGATGCTGTGGAGAGCTTCTATCAACTACGTTCTGAAGGCACGTGATAGAAGTGTAGTTTTCTTATTTGTTTGTGAGAGTACTTATTTTAACCTTGCAATTTTCTTTTATTTGCTGATTTATAATAAAAGGTTTCGCATATCTACCTATCCCAGTATTTTCACATTAAAATTTTATCTCGATGTTTCTCGATTAATTCTTGCTATCTATCTATCTATCTATCTATCTATCTATCTATCTATCTATCTATCTATCTCAGTCTGTTCCTATCTATCACAGTTTTTTCATATCTATCTATCTATCTGTATTTTGTGATGTCAACGAACAATCGTTGCCACTTTTCTAATACCAACTAATATTCGTTATCATTTTCGTAATGCTCGTTGTAGTAGAGACTTTGTAATCGCAGATACAACTATAGTAACGCCGTTGAACAATACTAGTGCCAGACGTCTTCGAATAACACTCGCAATAATAGTACTTTCTCGATAATACTCGCTCGAATAGTGTCATTGCTTAGTGATCCAAATAGTAATCCTTAGAGTGATATATTCACTAACCGCCCCACGCGGTCGGACGCGGTACAAGGCCGAGTTTATAGTGGGGTATCTGAGCCTGTCACCTCGGGCAAAAATTCGCTGTAGATACCGTAAAAACGGGATCGGGTAGCTGTCTACCACCCCAGATGAGACTCTGCCCTTCAGCACAGCATCGTCTGGGTCCCTCTCTGCACGAAGGCAGTGAATTTGACAAGCACACTTCTGAAGAAATTCTGTGAGTGAGATATTCATTAATAACCCCCGCGGCCGGATGCGGCATAAGTCCAAGTTTACAGCTTACTAACTGGTGGTCTGTGTTCAAACTCTAGTGTTGGCAATGACACTTTATTCCTATATAACATTTCCCTTTTGAGATGACTTACTCTGGAGTCTATATTTCTTCAGCTTCGGTTCAATATTTAAATGTTCCGTTGCTGCACTTTTTCTTTTACTGTACTTCCATGGTTCACTAATTTCTGGTGGCGTGAGTACGACAAACATGTCATACAATATTTCTATCGGTACCTATTTCCTTGGAGTTACAATATCAGTGATTATCTGTTTTTACTGATTAAGGTGTCGCTTATGTTCCCACCTTTGTCCCTGTATCATGTATATCATTTAGCCGATCCATTTTTTTATAACGCCATCTTCCCAGAATTCCTTTCCACATCGATACATTTTTAAAAAAGTTTGAAGCATTTACTTATTTACTTGATTCTCTCGCCATACGTGCTGGTCATAATTTATTAAAAACGGACTTAATCGTCCTGGCGAACATTATCTCTGCAGGCGACATTCCAGACACAGTGTTCGGGTTTGGTGCAAACACACAGAAATTGTTGTAACATTTCTTCATTTGGCTCTTCTCCCTTTGACTTTTTAGTTACCTTTTAAACGTATCGACAAACCGTTCCGCTTGTCCGTTTGGTCTTGGGTGATAAGGAGGAGCTGTAATATGTTCTATTGCTCATGATTTGCAAAAAAAAACTTAAATTCACTAGACTTGAATTGAGTCCCGTTATCTGAAACGATAGAGTCAGGAACACCGAAAATTGCAAAAGTCTCTTGTAGGAAATTTTATCGTTACCGCGGTAGTCAGTTTTCTACATTTTAATATTTCTGGCCATTTAGTGTAAATATCGATTACCACTAGATAGTATGCTCTATTTTACCTTCCTGCGAAATCTATATGTATTCTGAACCATTGCATATCGGTTGAATTTTCATGGGCGGTGACTTTGCTGCCAGAACACAACTTCTGCATGATTTCACAAAGCTTTCGATATCTTGATCCATTTGTATATATATATATATATATATATATATATATATATATATATATATATGTGTGTGTGTGTGTGTGTGTGTGTGTGTGTGTGTGTGTGTGTAAATTAATAGATAAAGATATTTTCATAAGATTACTTTTTGGACTTAAGATTATTTTCCGTTGATATACCGCTTGTCCGGGTTAGAGAAATATTTGTTTTATTTAATATTGAAATCATAAGCATTTAGTTTACAAAGTGAACACGCCTTTAAATTCGTATATTACTGATCTCCGTGTTTTAATGTGTTACCGAGTTATTTAAGTGTCAATAATTTTTACTTATTTTTTGTAATTCGACATTATTTCTTATTCATATGAATGCAATTTTTTTTGTCGAAATCTGCCGATTGTTATTGATTTGCCTTTTTAAGAAAATAAAATGAATAGGAATAGCAAATAATATTTATAGTAAACACACACACACACACACACACACACACACACATATATATATATATATATATATATTATAAATTAATTGATTTAAAATATGGATTTTTTTCGCTACACAGTTCTAACCATGTTTCAAAAATGGAAGCTAAAAGCTCCGAATTTAATTTTGTAATTAAATTAAAGACATTAGTTCCATTTTATCCTCAAGCGAATTTTGGAGTAACTTTTAAAATAGCTTTAATTTAATTACAAATTTAAATTCGGAGGTTTTTGCTTCCATTTTTGAAACATGGTTCAAACTATGTAACGAAAAAACATATTTCAAATCAATTAATTTATAATATTAATGCTCTGTAAATTTACATTGAGCACTATTTTGTAAAAATAAAAAATATCTATAAGAACACCGGATTATATATTTTACTGTTCTTTCTTTATATATATATATATATATATATATATATATATATATATATATATATATATATATATATGTGTATGTATATATATACCGGGTTTAGCAGCAAAATAGTCCAGATCGGGTAACAACATAATTGTCTATCCCACAGAATATTTAATATATTAAAAAGAAACACTAAACTAATTGAGTCTCTGCTTTCCAGGTTTTCTCATAAGACTTTTAGCCATCTTGACGCCGTTTGACGTAAGAATCACTAAAAATCCTTTGAATAATTCAGCTGGAAAGAGACCAGGTTAAAACTCGCTTTTGTCCCACCTGAGCAATGGTGAAAGGAAAAATATAATTGAGGTGATCACATATGGTGCCAACATTCATAATCTGGCCTTTATCTTCCAAGTCAATTCAAGAAGCATCAAGTGAACTGTGAATAAGTTTAAAAAGAAGGAAAAGTAAAAAGTAAAACTGGACTATTTCAACTTAGAACTAAAGAGATCAATTAATAAAGATGCAATTCAATCCATAAGACGTTTGGCAAGTGAGAGTGGAGTTTCATCTGTGACAGTTCAAAGAGCAGTGAAAAAAGACAGGAAGAAAAAAGTCAGAGAGGACGAAGATCATCTTGAATAAGTTGCAAGATGATCTTGAAATTAAAAATAGATTTCAAATCTATCTATGTATCTATCTATCTATCTATCTATATATATATATATATATATATATATATATATATATATATATATATATATATATATATATATAGAGAGAGAGAGAGAGAGATAGATAGATAGATAGATAGATAGATAGATAGATAGATAGATAGATGTTTGAAATCTATTTCAATGCTTCATGACCTTCTGATCTTTGGCTAGGTTTAATTAATGATGAACATGTCATTTTCGTTTTTGATCGATTTCGCTAAGATTCTTCTATCAAGCTTGGAGAGTAATTATACATACTTATTGCTCAAAGTACAGTCCAATAGTGTTATAAAACATTCGGAGAATTCCAGTAAAAGACCTTTAATTATTTCTAAGATACATCGGTTCCAATTTTAATCTACCACAATTTTGCTTTTACGCCTGTTTGTGTGCGCAAGATCGATAACTGATACTAATCATTAAAGGAGATTTATGTGAGAATTTCAAACAATATGCAATCAAATTAGATCGATGAAAAGCAATAAAAATGTATACTTGTTAATGTTGAAATAAAAAAAAAAGTTAGGAAAATACATCCCAGTGGATGTTGAAAGTTTCAAGTGTAAACATGAAAAAATATTTCAATTTAGATTCAAGTGTAAACCCGACGGATGCCTAAGTATAAAATCTAGCAATATTTATGTATAGAATCAAGTATAAACCACAGTAATATATGCTTAAAGACTTAAGTATGACAGGAAAATGTTTATTTATGAAATCAAGGTTAAACACAACTATTCTACAAACGAAAGTAGGAGCCGTCTATTATTTAACTATTGACTATTGAATAAAAGCGTGAAATATTAAATATAATCAAATACAAACCCGAACATAGTTTACTTATTAACTCAATCTATGAGCAGTGTTTACCTTTTAGTAGAAAACCGATAAAAGTTGATTTACTGACTCAAGTTTACCTAAAGACTCAAGTATAAAACCAACAAATATTTAGTTATAGAATCAAGCATGAACGTGTTAAATATTTAAGTATTGTATAGTATATTGTTCGACCAGTATTTGCCGATAGAGGTTTACCTACTGACTCAAGATTAGCTGTAGACTCAAGTATAACCAATATTTAACTATAGAATCAAGTATAATCTAGATACATTTTTACCTACTGACTCAGGTATAAGCTCGTTCAATGATTACCTATGGACTCAAGTACAATAAAATGCAAATTTCGATCATTAAATACACCAACCCAAACAATGACTTGCTGGTTTTCACTGGATGCCAAAAAAACTTACCATTATTATTCTCGCATTTCTGTGTTAACATAAGGTGAGTAGAAGTTATGAGTGGAAATTATTGGCTTAATATGCCTTTAAAGGTCTTTCCACTTGTATAATATCCTTGAAAATGGTAACAATGGCGTGATCTGAACAGAATAAACGCATTTCTTGATCTCTTTCTCCTAATCTTGACTCCGTTGATTTTGAGTACTACAAACTCTATTGCTACGATACTGACATTCATGATTAAACTCCTCTTCCAATTCCCCCAAGGTATGGAATTATTTTTTATTTTTCGTTCAATTACAAACTTAGTGAATCTGTCTATATTTCTGAGATGAGGTATTATGTACACTATTTACATTATTCGGACTATTGTCCTCATTCTTGTTGCTATATGTATCACAACGTTTCGGCCTTTCAGGATCTGTCTATATTTCTGAGATGAGGTGTTGTGTATACTATTTACATTATTCGGACTATTGTCTTCATCTGTGTTGCCATATTTTTAACAACGTTTCGGCCCTTCAGTATATGTCTATATTTCTGAGATAAGGTACTTATGTATACTTTTTACATTATTCGGACTATTGTCCTCATCTTTGTCGCTATATTTATCACAACGTTTCGGCCCTTCACAATCTATATTTCTGAGATGAGGTATTATGTATACTATTTACATTATTCGGACTATTGTCCTCATTCTCGTTGCTATATTTACTACCACTTTTCGGCCTTTCAGTATCTGTGTAAATTTCTGAGATGAGGTATTATGTATACTATTTACATTATTCGGACTATTGTCGTCATCTTTGTTGCCATATTTGTTACAACGTTTCGGCCCTTCAGTATATGTCTATATTTCTGAGATAAGGTATTATGAATACTTTTTACATTATTCGGACTATTGTCTTCATCTTTGTCGCCATATTTATCACAACGTTTCGGCCGTTGTACGTTGTCGACATTCCAAACATCTGAAGAAGCCCGGAGCGTACAACGGCCGAAACGTTGTGATAAATATGGCAAAAAAGATGAGGACAATAGTCCGAATAATGTAAATAGTATACAAACTTACTCTATGATGCGCTAGTACTGTAATGTCTACGCATCATTTGCCCCAAACAAACAGATTTTGCATTTTTGTCTTGGTTTGTATGTTCTTCACTCTGAACATTCCCATATTAGTTTCATATTATTACTTATTAGAGTTTCAGGTTTTTCACTCATGCATTTGCTAAACAGTGAAAAATAAAACAATTTGCACAGTTGTACGGGTACCACTATTCTTAATCTGACATGTTTATCTCAAAATTTTTTCTGGGCTATTAAGATTTTATTAGAATATAGAGAATAATTAAATATTGGTCGTTTATATTTGAACCTGGAAGAAACTACTTGATGCAGAGATAGCTAAATATTGTTAGTTTATATTTTACTCTATAAAGTTTGCCATTTTTAATCCCTTCATCCTAAGCATAGAGATTAAGACACTAAGAGGCAAGGAACTTATGATTCTAAAAGAAACTGAGGAAATGCGGTTGAAATAAAAGGACAATAAAAAAGCAGGTTAAAGACGGGCAGAAGCGTACGATTGGCGTTGCATTACATTTGTTGACAGGAAAGCAAGAAGTCAGAAGAGAGTTCCATATGTGAGGAAGGCGAGTGAAGGAAACCTAAGCATATAACTTACGGTTTCATCTAGGAATATCAGCAGTAAAATCATTAAAACTGCCTGCTAATCTAATGCTACACTTAAATGCAAGTTTAGTTCAAGGAAAGCTCGCCGTAACAATTACCATGGAATTACATATAGAAAAGGCAGAGTGAACATACGTTACGTTTCTTGGTTCATAGCTAGGTAAGTTGGGAGCTTATACAGATGAAATAGGGATCGGAATCGGACAGAATGATGAGATAAAAAACACATAGTAAAACTTTAACAATTTAACATGTTTCACTTTTATCAAAGCATCATCAGAGAATGAGATATGGAGAAAAATAAGAAGACATTCTAGTATTTTTACTTTTGTGTTATTTAATTTTCAGTGGCCATTCAATGTTTCATCTGCATTTGACTCTTTCGAATCGACGTTAGTATAATTTGTAGCATTCCTAATTCAAGGGGAGACGACGCATCCATACGAAGGTTCAAGAAATTTACGTATTCCAAGCCTATCTAAAAACAATAAATATTGCTATATGTATGTAAGTACATAAAAAGTTTAATTTTTCTATGTTGGAATCAGATGATAATGTATATTCGTAATTGTGTGTGTATGAGTATATGTCTAGTAGCCATTTTGTTTGTTGGTTTTTCAAATGTTGATTTTGGAGGTTTACGTTAGAATATTCAAGAATGGTTTCAATAAAGACTGGCAATGTAATAGAAATTTTTTTGACGTGTTGGTAATACTGTTCCTATTAGGCTATCAAAAACTTCTTTTTTTTATTAGGGTGACATTATTGAAATCAAAGTTATCGCCAGTTTTGTTCCTGTGTATTACGAGACAGTTTGAAACGTAAATTTATTTTGTGTTCGTAGATACGCGTAATTAGATCACGTGATTCTCCCCGATATAAACTCATTCGCATTGTAAACAATTTATTTGATAAGCACCAACATTTGAATTAGTGTTGGGTGTATTTTTCTTCCTAATTATATCAACGATTTTCTTAGGCGTGATTGAAAAGATCTTAATATTAGGGATAATTAACTTCTCTTCAATTTTAATAGAAAGTGTTGGAAAATAACATTATGAACTTTGTTAGTTTGGTTGGTTTGTCTGGTTTACGGCATATCAACCTCAATGGGTTATTTAATACCGACAAAATTTTTATTTGGTAATATATATATATATATATATATATATATATATATTATATATAATTCAAATGTATTTCTGGTATTTTTTTCAAAATGTATTTCTGGTAATACCTTTTTTTTTCAAAAATGTATTTCTGGTAATATATATATTTTTTTTCAAAAATGTATTTCTCGTAACATATATATATATTTTATTTTTTTTCCAAAATGTATTTCTGGTAATATGTTTTTTTTCCCAAAATGTATTTCTGGTAATATATTTTTTTTCAAAAATATATTTTTGATATCTTTTTTCCTTCAAAATGTATTTCCGGTAAAATCTTTTTTTTTTTTTAAGTTTATATCTGCTAATAACTTCTTTTTTTTTTCAAAAATGTATTTTTGGTAAATTCTTTTTTTTTCAGAAATGTATTGCTGGTAATAATTTTTACAGCCTATTTCTGGTATTAAACCTTATTTTTACACTTTTATGGTGCTTAGACCCCAGTTTGGGGGTTAACTCTTTGCCTATAGCTGGAACGCTAACAGGTGCTACCACCCCGTAGTAGACTGGGCCTGGGAACACCAGAAATTAAGAGGTGGTTCCACGCTCCTCAAAACCTCCTGATCAGAGGCTTTGCTGATGGGCGTTGTTTAACGTCTTACCCAGTACGCGGATGTAGTTTCTCGTCTTACCCAGTACGGGGATGTAGTTTCTCGTCTTACCCAGGACGGTGTTGCTGTTTTAAGTGCTATTAATGGTGTCTATATTCAATAGGTTAATATTGTCTTTTATATTTAAGTCTCTAAGCAAAAACGGAGAAAACAGAGAAACAGAGACTAAAGTACTTAACAAGCTTGTGTGAATAGGCGTTAGTACAGTAGTGGGAGGGCTAATAAAAATACAAATATTACTAAGAGTTACGATAGTTGGAAGTTGTGGAGGAACATGATTTCGCATGTCCTGACGGGACACAGCTCATGAAAAAAGAATAACTAAGCTTTGGTATCATTACCCCTTGGTATTTCTTCTGTATTATTTATTTTTTATTTCCTAGTGGAAAGATTTCGTTATGTAGGTTATATGCCCGACAAAAACCGATAAGAATTGACCAATTTGGCAGATGAATAGAATAATGACTCTGTACAAGTTCCTCGTAATTCTATTATGATTCCCGAGAAAATGCCAACGAAGACATTATGTTCGAGACCATAATATGAGGAAAATAGTCCGAAAAATGTGTAACAATGAAAATATTTTAACACAGACAAGTCCAAACGAACAATGATTATATCGACCAAATCAACGTGATATTTTCAAATATAGGGAAAGCTTGACTTAAAAAAAATATTAAGTTTTTGGAAAATACTTAATCTCATTAGTTTAAACCAGTGATTCTCAGGCATATTTTTAACATCCATTTTGGGGTTCTTGTTTTCTTTCTACCGCTTCCTTTCAGGACAACGGCGATCATGACACTCCACTAATCTTTATCTCGTGTATCTGTTAGTTTTTCTCTGCCATCCGTTCACACCAGCTGGTCAGATAAGTGGCTGGCTGCCTTCCGCTTTCTCTCTCTGCCCTCAATATAACCCGTGAGGAGTTTGTTTCCCAAGCAACACTTCCTCATTATGTGTCCAAGCAATAGCGGCTGCCTTTTCTTGATTCTGAATATCAGTGTTCTTTCTGTCATCATTTACTTTTAGACTTCTCTTGCTACTAGTTTTTTTTCTCATGCTTAGGGAAATTGTCCAGCATTCATTACCATATAAGAGGATGCGTATCACATCGCAATTCAGCACCGTTTCCTTTGTTTAAAACGAATATTGTTTCCGTTTTACAGAACCTTGCTTACCTTTTGGAATGTTCCTTTTGTTAATCCATTATGTGTTCGGATCTCGGTGTCGCATAATAAAACGCTTTCCAAAATGAAACAGTAGTTCTTCAGAGCAGTTATATCGCCGCTATAATTTTAAGAGGAAAGTAAGATGAGTCTGGAGCCAAATCGTTTAAGTTAAAGACTGGCCGTGTTTATGTTCTGCGATGGTGTCGGACGGTAGGTAGTTTCCTCGATAGTATAATTCCGGTGAATAACACTGTTATAATGAAAAACAAATGGGAATTAACGCCGTTTGGTATTCATTGCTCAACATACTATTTATTAATAGTGGGCTGAACTTAATAAAGTCACATAGAAAGACTGCACGTAATATCAGTCCTTCTATACAGCGTGTCCATAAATTTCGTATGCACTTTAAAAACATGTATAACTTTATTTGTATTTGCGATAGAAATAATCTGTAAAAAATGTTATAAACTTTAATGTATCTAGTTTTAATTGTAGTTATTGAATAATTCTTTATCACAAAATTTGTAACCATTTTTAGATAAGTAAAAAAAATATTTTCTTTTTTCCAAAATCAATTTGATGCATGGCTTCAGAAGATTTGAAAGATAAAATAATTAATGATTTCAGGCATTACTGTAAATCAATTGACAATTTTTTTCCGTGAACTGCAAAATCGTATTACCCTTTTTATTGCTAATGATGGAGGATGTGTGGAAAATTAAATAAAATTTCAATAAAACCTTAAAAAATATAGATTTACTTCTTTCTAATCCTTTTTACAAATTATTTCTATCGCAAATACAAATAAAGTTATAAACTTTTTAAAATGCACATGAACTTTATGGACACACTGTATATATCAAAGGGGACAGATCAAGCTGTTTTTGCACGCACACACGCACACACACACACAAACACGCACACACACACACACTGAATTTTTTCCCTTTAATTTAAATTTCAATTTAAATAAGGGAATAATTTTTATCCAAAATAAAGAAAGAGAAAGCCAGAAGATGGAGGTCACATCGGCAAGATCTTTGAGTAATATAGAAATGCAACATTTCTCTCCGAGAGAATTTTAACAATAATTTAAAATCAATCATGAATTTTTAATAAAAAAGTAAGAATAATAATACAAAAGATGTTAATTTAGAATTATAAATTAACACCTTTTTTTATTATTATTTTTCCTTTTTTTTATTTATCTGTATTTGAAATCCATTTATTTATGCTTGATCTTATTATCATTATTGTAATTTTTTTATTATTTAATTTAAGGGCCATTTTATATAGATTTACTTCTTTCTAATCCTTTTTACAAATTATTTCTATCGCGAATACAAATAAAGTTATAATTTTTTAAAGTGCACACGAACTTTATGGACACCCTGTATGACAATAAATTTTAGACAATCTCTACGCAGATGGAAAAAGTTGAGACAACAGAAATTTGATTCTACAGAAATGATGATGAGAATACCATGGACTGAACATGTGAGCAATGTTGAAATTTTAGAGAAAATGGCGCCCAAAAGGTGACTTATGCTTAAAAAGAGACTGCTGAAATTTCTAGCGCTTCAGTAAATAGTTAACAGAATAAAGTTTAGAAGAGATAAAAAAAAAAGCCAAATAATTTATTACAAGCATAAAACGACAAGAAATTGTGGAGAGCCTTGGTCTGAATTCATCCGGAACATGGAAGAAAAATGGCAGGCTGGTCGAATCTGCTATCGTGGATGAAATCAGCGTTGGTTTCATAATGAGTCACTGGCTAAAAGACGTCTGCTTCGAAAAATATCTCTGTTTTTCTGACTGATCAGAAAAAGTTTTACTACACTGGTATTTTTGAATGGTAATCCGGAAGTGGGTGCGCGCAGACGAACGAAATTAAGGTTTGTTTTCAGCTGTGGATGCCGAAGTGGGAACTTCAATTTGAGCTAAAGAACTGCAGTTCCGACAGTGCACAACAATATTAGGACGGAGCCATTAACTAGAATAATAAATATTATATGCGCAGTACTTATTGGAATGTGCTCAATATCAGTGATAGAGCTAACATATTATGTTGCATATAGATATGACATATGAAAAGCTGGTTCAGAAAACATATACATACAACTGAATATATATATATATATATATATATATATATATATATATATATATATATATATATATATATAATAATCAAATGAATAACTGTAGATAAATGCACGAGCAAGCG
Organism: Acanthosepion pharaonis; assembly: GCA_903632075.3. Classification (NCBI taxonomy): domain Eukaryota; kingdom Metazoa; phylum Mollusca; class Cephalopoda; order Sepiida; family Sepiidae; genus Acanthosepion; species Acanthosepion pharaonis. The sequence continues at coordinate 892,284 of CAHIKZ030003303.1, read as the reverse complement.
TGCGTATACACACACACACACACACACACATATATATATATATATATATATATATATATATATATATATATATATATATATATATATAATGCTCAAACACTAATATTGCATGGTTGTAATTTATTACATTGGAATCGTAATCACGATCCGATCCATTAGACCTACAAATTCTTTATATTTTTTATATTATATTTTATATTATATTCTTACTCTGTCCTGGATATTGAGTTCTACCTGGATCCTATGCTCTTGTAAATTTGCACACACATACACACACACACACACATATATATATATATATATATATATATATATATATATATATATATATATATAAAGAAATATAGTCTTACGATGTGCTATATTTATGGGATAAAGTGCTAAATCTCAGAGATAGAGCGTGTGTAAAAATTAAAAGGAACATTGAAGTCAACACTTTTCCTGCTAGACGCAATCGTCAGACTACGACGATTGCGTCTAGCATGAAACAGACTGTCGCCCTCTGAGTTTTAACTTCAGTGTTCACTTTTATATATATATATATATATATATATATGTTTATAGATATATATTGACCACTAATATCAATATATATATATATATATATATATATATATATATATATATATATATATATATATATAAATAAAACCTAGTTGACAAGACAAACCTACCTAGGTTTCACCTAAATGGATCGTCAGGGAAAAGTCGGCCGACTTTCCCCGACGATAGGTTTATCTAGGTCTGCTCTACGGTTGTATTGATCCCTTTTGTTAGTTAGTTGTTTACTCGTATCGGGGGTTTGTTCCTTGGGCTTCAAACCTGCATCTGTGCGATTTTTTCATGTTTGCAGCTCTTTCTTTTTTTAAACCTTTTTTTCCCTGTGCAAATAAAAAATTCGAGGTTTTTCGAAACAGTATAGTCATCTATATTTGTATGTATATTTCTCTCTCTCTGTATATATATATATATATATATATATATATATATATATATATATATATATTGATACATGTTTCATTAAATAATATACAGTGCTGTCTTTTTATTTCATGTAAATTCTTTTCATATCGCCTGATATGCTAAATAACATTATCATTAAACGGAAAAAGAAAATCACAATATTGATACATATTTTTTTAATCCAATCCAAGCTTTCGGCTTACATAAGCCATTATCAAAGCTAACAATTACATTACAAGATATTAAGCAATATACGAACCAAGCAGTTGTGATAGTTTGTTTTTGTTTACATGGAAGATTTCCAAGCAACAACAAACTCGTGGAAGCGAAAATCGCACCGCAGCTCATGACGTCACACATGACCACGCGAGAGTGAATTCCAGTATTAAGTATGGGAAGCCGTTGGCATTTAAGAATGTTTGTGGAGATTTCATAGTTTATTTTGTTCAGGTTAGGTTTCAACTGTTTTATGTATATAGCTTCAAGAATTTTTAGTTTTTGTTTATTGTTTTCATGTTTAAGTATAGTTGTGTTTTCAACAAGGATTTTCCGCTTGGGGAGAAGTTTATTCATTGATTTCCAAGGTTATTTGCACGTAAGTGAAAATATCGAAACCAACGGAAATTGGAACTTGGCCCTACGATTTACAATTCTGAGCCACTTTCCATTATACAACTAGTACATCCAAGGTTACAGCAGGTGGTATTCCAATGCGGTCACCCATCTAGGTAGTGGCCAGACTCGACATTGCTTAACTTTGGTGATCGTACGGGTTGGGCTTTTGTGATTTTGTAAAGAAGCTGTTGTTTTGCTGGTTTCTAAATTTGCTTACCACTATTTTTTGCTTTTAAAGTTGGAACCGCCTCATCTTTTCCTGGGTGTGATGATAAACTGCATCGGGCAGCTAGGCCTCTGATTGGGAGTATCGTCGAACCACCTCACAATTGCTCTTGTTCCCACGTTCATCAAGACGCAAAGTGGTAGCACCTTGTTAGGGTTTCAACTATTTGCAAATAGTTAACTCTTAGACTGTGGTCAAAATACTATGAAAGTATAAATATAGAGTTTTACATTACAAATACAAGAAATAAATTTTTGAAAAGAAAAAAAATTACTAGAAATACATGTTTGAAAAAAAATACAATTCGATAAAAACCCTCTTTACAAAAACAGCAATGACACCTGTTTTACAAACTGATTTCTTAGAAAGCATACATACTCTATACAAACCTCTCCTAAAATATCTTGTCGGCATTAAATGATCTATTTGGGTTGATATGCGCTAAAACAAAATAAACCAAACTAAACTACATCATTATTCACCCATGAATACTATGCTGTATATGAAATAAACGATTAAAAAAAGTCTCTAATTTCGTATTCCCCTAATTGCAAAAGATTCGCTAATTTTATCTCATGTCATGCAGTTGTCGTTTAATGAAATGGCCATGAAAAGACTTGTCCCGAACAACACCAAGGTTTTTTCTTATTTCCTAGTATGTATTTTTTGAAGCTATAGCGATTTTCTTAAAAAAAACGGAATTGTTATTTCTTGTGTATAATAATGTAATAAACTTATTTTCAAAATATACAAATTTTTGTATCGGAGGTACATATCGTGAAAATTGAATTTTCTCTTCTTTTCATTCTTCTTCAAGCAAAATATAAGTACAGAGATATTTCGAAGCGTAAATTTTGTGCTATCATTGAGTGTACTTATGTAAATTTGATGGGCGTGGTTCTTCAAATACTAAAGTATGCTAATTAGTTTTACAAACTCTGCGTGCTTTTTTTGTTCTCTCAAATTTATATTTCACTTTTCTTCGTTTGTTAACAAATCTTTTTTTTTCTTTAATATACTTTTTGTTCTCTTTCTTTCTTTCTTTCTTTTTTTCTTTCTTTTGCTCTCTTTCTGCTTTTCTCTATTTCTCTTCCTTTCCCTTTTTTTTCCCTTTCTCATTGACATTCCGCTTGATTCATTCTCTTTCTTTTTGATACTATTCATATTTTTTCCTTTAGGAATGTTTGATTGTTTCATTCTTTCTTTCGTTATTTCTTTTGTATTTCACTATTTCTTTTTCTCTTTCCATTATATTATCCATTACATTATTTTCTATTCTAACGTTATCTATCTATCTATCTATCTATCTATCTATCTATCTATCTATCTATCTATCTATTTTTTGGATGTCTATTATTTTTGATCTTTTGTTTTGTTTTCTTTGTCTTTCTTACTTTTTTTCGTTGTTCGAAATTTTTCTTTGTATTCTTTTTCTTTTTATCTACTTATTTCTCATTACATTTTTTCCTTCTGTTGTTCAAATATTTTTCTCTTTCTTTTTTGTCGTTTCCTCTTTATCTTTGTTTTTTTTTTCAGTTTCCCTTTTCTTCCTTTTCTTCCTTTTTTACTTCCACTTCTTACTGTGTCTTTCTTATTTTCTTTCTTTTACTTTATTTTATGATATTTGTTTTTTGTCATTATTTCTTTCTTTTTACTTTTCGTTTTCTTTCCTTTTATAACATTCCTTCTATTCTACCTTATCTGTATTTCGATTTTTCTTTCATTCTTACTTTATTTCTTCCTTTTTTCTTTTTTTTATATTTGTTTTATTTCCATTTCTTTCATTTTTACTTTATTATTTTTTCTTTCTCTTTCTTATGATATACAATTGGTTTATTTGTTTCCTTCTTTCTTTCTTTCTTTCCTTCTTTTTATTATTCCCTTGTTTTACTTAGGTTTCTTTATCCTTTTTTATAATTTCCTTATTTTTTTTTTCAATTTATTATCTTTTCCTCTTTTTCTTCAATCTTTTCTTCTTCCGTTCACTACCGCGAAATAGATTGTTTTCAACTTATCGTCTGCTTCAATCATTTTCACTTCTCCATACCCACACTCATAAAACGACAGTCGATATTTGCTTCTTATATTTCTTCCCAATACACCAAAAAAACGAATAAGCAAATATAGACATTTGCAAATGTTAATCTGGTTCAGCAAAGAAAGGAAAAACGAAGCCATGTTGAAAACTTACATTCACATGAACATTTCGACATTCTAACAATATTCACAGTATCAACGTCGCCCACAAAAATGAAGCAGGCTTTTACCTTTGAAATGTCTGATCATCGGCATTTTATACAACGCACTCATTTCAGACAATGAAATTATTGTCAATGCAAAACTGCAAATCATTCTGGGTGGTTCCTGTTTTCTTCCAGAAATGCAACGATCAATGTTTAGCCCTGTGCGCACGATTGTTTGACTTTCGCACGTACAAACGATAACAGGCAACGTGTAATACAGAGAAGGCGAATGCAAAGGCTGCGTATTGATAAAAATAATCAATGTGTCATGTGTCTTCACGCACAAAAAAATAGTTCCTCTCTGTCGCGTATAATTTAGGCCCACAACGATATAAACATTCTTCTTTGGACTTCTATTCTCATAATTACTAAGTTTTTTTTTTGTGTGTGTGTGTTTTACCTTGCGTTTCGGTCGATATAACCGCAGTTCGTCCTCTTCCTTATTTTTTTCTTTTATGTGCCGTCTCCCGGGGGTGAACGATGATGGCTCTCCACGACACGCTCTCCTTTGTAGTTCCAAACAAAGTTTGCCACTTTACTATCTCTTAAAAATGGCTTCAAGCGAAAGAATCTTTTAGGTCGGAAAAAAGGTAGTTCTCCATCAGAACATACTGACTGCGATTACAAAGAAAAATCTTTACGAATTAACAAAACAAACGTCGAACTGAAAACGAAAATCGGTTGCAAATGTAAACGAGAAAGGAAAAGAGTGACATAAACAAGACATTGAATTTCAGCATTAGCATTAATCCACATGTAAGGAAGGAATCTCCCATAAATATTAGAAAGAGTTATAAAATTTATTGGAGTTGAGAAGTCTATTTTTATGACAAAAAAAAAAACAACAACAACCTGTTTTAAGACAAATAATTTATAAATTCCAAGCGGCAGTCACGGTGTTTCGCAAAGGAATGCCAATTCGTTATGTATTTTTTTTTTTCACAACGATGTTCACTCTGTACAGGGCACAAGAGACTCAATTTAGAGGATTACGTTGTAAGAGGCACACTTTATGAGGATATGTGAGGAAGATAACGGTTGTAGTGATCGGGGAAGCATCGTTTTTGGAGTAGGTATCACAAAGCAGCGGTTCGTGGGAAGAAGTTGACCAAGTGAAACTCACATCTCAGCAATGGTATACAAAGGGAATGAAGGTGGTTCGCTTAGTTGGCGGGCCTTAGTCGAGTAGGTTAGAACTGGTGGAAATAAGGATTAGAGTTCGTTTGAATATTTTCCATCGAAATAGCGATAGTTCAGCGAGAGGTTTTGTCTGTGAGGAAAGGGATTGTAGGGTGGAAAATAATTCATCAGACAGAAGGACCCTGCGAGGCTTGTGAACTCTCTCGAAACTATGGAGTGAAGAGTTGATAGCTCCTGTCTATATATGGCAACAGGACTCCATTTTATTTTAATTCTAACTACAGGTTTCCATTTTCCTTAAATCTTCCTCATTGCTCGCATGCTTCGCCCGTGTTATTCTCAATATTTTTATGAATATAGCAATTTATTGACGAATGATTGTAAAATATGGCAATTTATTGATATATTAGTGTAAAAAATGACAATTTATTGACGTATTAGTGTAAAACATGGCAAGTTATTGACGTATTAGTGTAAAACATGGCAAGTTATTGACGTATTAGTGTAAAACATGGCAAGTTATTGACGTATTAGTGTAAATGAGTTTATTGAAATTATTTTTTATCCAATATTATTTCTTCTTATTATAAATGTTATTTTAGTTCGGGTCTGAGTCACGAGTCTGAGTTGCTATTACAGATTATTTTTTCATTTTATTGTAGTGACAAATGTACGCAGGTGTGAGCTTTAAGAAAACTTTTATTTAACTCAGAATACAAGGTTCGCGTATAGTGTCATTTTATAGTCCCAGTAAAAAGAAAAAATCTCTCTCAAAGAGTAGAGTAACGAAACAAGGGGAGACCACTCTTGATTATCCATAACATTCAATACATAGTGAAATTAATAAAAAAATGGTCTAGATAGAGAAGTCTTCCTAATGTAAAATATAGGATATGGGTTTGTCGGATGTATAATAGTATCATTGAGTTTAATGTGTTGTTATGTAGCATATCTCTTTGATCTTAATATAGCTTTTCGTTGAGGTTTCTGGAGGTTTCGCAAATGAACATCACTGTGTATTTTGTACCATATATTCTGCATATCCCTGCACATGTCCTGTTGTCGTTGCTATCTCGTTTGGTGCTAACTATATTTTTTATTGCTTTAGAGATGAATTTGATGAATCTTAAGGTTAAGTGTTCTGGCATTTCACTTTAATACATCTGAACAGGAATTCTAATTAATGGATGTCAATCTAATCAGAAGAGAAAAGAATCACTAAGAAAAAATATATTAAAAGTGCACTAATTTATATTTTCTCAACAATGAACTTTAGACCAGGAATTTCATGTTTTAATGGATGGGTTTAAAATCCAACTGATACAAAAGGTTCTAATATATATATATATATATATATATATATATATATATATATATATATATATGTGTGTGTGTGTGTGTGTGTGTGTGTGTGTGTGTGTGTGTGTGCAAACAAAAAGCACAAACTTTCTAGTTTCTGGTTGTAGAATATCATAAGGTAATTTAATTTATTGCCCTATTTATCCTAAAAATTCTAATGAATTTTTCCTAAATAGTTTAGTTTTTTCATTCCAACCTGTAGAAGCCAAGCCCCAAAACATTGGCGATACGCATCATTCATAAGATTTTCGACTGTCTTATCCTCTCAATATATACATATATATATATATATATATATATATATATATATATATATATATATATATATTATAGTAAAAAGAAAGAACAGTAATATATATAATCCTGTGTTCTATTTGTATAGTCTATTATCAATTAAGTGTAAAAATAATATTTTCAAATTGTAGTTCAATATAACGCATTCGAACTCAAACATTCCTTTTAGAAAGAATCTTTAAGTATACAAGTACGAATTTAATGGAAAATGCCCGAAAACTTTTTGTCCTTGATAAAAAAAACAAACAGACGACATGCGTTGAACAGATGTCAAAATTCGTTGAAAAATACACCCCTACCGTCCCTAAAGTTAACTTCTTTTTCGAAGTTAACTTATAATTAATACAACAATAGTTAATAAAAATGAACATGCAACAGCCCGTGTCTGAATGATTGGATTTCTTTGACTCCTTGGAACTAAAAATTATGAATTTATATGTGTGTTTAAAACTCAGTAAATTTTGAAATAAGTTATTCCAAAATTCGCTTGAAGATGAAATAGAACTAATGCTTTTAATTTAATTATATAATTAAGTTTGAATTTTTTAGCTTCGGTTTTGAAACATGGTAATTCCTGTGTAGCGAAGAAACCATATTTTAAATCAGTTAATATATACATACATATAAGGTTTAATCTCCCTCCTCCTCATAATTACACTCTGTCTAAATTCTGTTTTTATTTCCGAAGTTGTTTTTTTTTCTGTTTTCTTTTTGAATTTGTAGGTCAGATGAATTGAATCGTATTTACGATTCCAATGGAATAAATTATGACCATGGAATATTAGTGTTTAAGCCTTTTTATTATATCCTTACTCTGTCCTAGACATTGAGTTCTACCTGGATTCTTCCTCTTGAATTTTTTTCTAAAAATATACATGTATGGGTATTTATATATTTTGCATACGTATGTATATTTTCCACTAATATATATATATATATATATATATATATATATATATATATATATATATATATATTAGGACCTTGAATAAGTTTTTGGTGTTTTGGGTTTATTTTTTTGATGAAAGTACTGTTTTATTTACAAAAACCAGTAAGAAACATGTATTATCCATCGCTGCCTACTACCTTTTCCTATCTTTCTGGCTACATTTGCATTCCATGTCGGAAAATTCCGAGTCAACCCATTTTTTGGCATCTTCATAAGACTGAAAGTGCTGCTCAGCCAGGCCATGTGACATCGATCGGAACACGTGATAATCGGATGGGGTAATGTCTTGTGAATACGTCGGGTGGGGGTAGCACTTCCCATTTAAGCGTTTCCAGATAGGATTTCACCCGTTTTGCAATGTGTTGCCTAGCGTTGTCATGTTGGCCCGACTCTGCTCGATCAGCGGCCGTTTTTCTTCAATTCTCGGCGCCAACGCATCGATTGTAGTCGATAGCGATCAGCCGTGAATGGTTTCGATCGGTTCGAGCAGCTCATAATAAATTACACCAAAAACAGAGCAGAACTTTCAAACCATGGATATTCGGCTTTGCCGCCGATGTTGATGCATAGCCGGGCTTACCCCACGAACTTCTACCCTTAGGGTCACCATAGTGTATCCAGGTTTCATCACCTGGAATGATACGATAAAAAAAAATAAACCCTTCTGCCGTGGAAGCAGCTGTTCATACGTGAAAAGACACCGTTCGACGTCTCTCGGCTTCTACTCGTACGGCAGCCAATGCTTTTGAAACATTCCTAATGCTTTCAAATGTTTCGAAATTGTTCTGTGATGAACCCTTAATGATTCTGAGAGTTCAGCTTGCTTATGACATTAGTCTTCATGAAGTAATTCCCGCCAATTCTTCGTCTTCAAACCTTTTTATCCGTGCACTAGAGCGTTCTTTATCTTCAACATCAAAATCATCATTTTTGAAGCGTCTAAACCAATCTCTGCATAATGTTTCCGACTGCATGGTGTCAGGAATAATGGAGAAATAAATGAGGAGAAAAACAGTGTAGCTTAGCGTTTCGTACTGAGAGAGATTACTTCAAAGAAATAAGGATTTCGTTGACAGATTCAAAACGGAAAATGGTTAAGGAATGTTAAATATCATTTCTTAACCCCACTAATGATGGGATTGAAAAAGGCATTTACGGACCATGAACTTAAAGAAAGACAAGCAAGTATATAACAATATAACATTGAGAATTGTACGTCATGTTTATATTCAAGGAGTCATAAATTACGGGCAATTACAAAATAATTTTGCAGACTTTCCTTCGAGAGAAAGGTGGTTAGACGATGGTTCCAGGCCGAGGGGTTCATTGGACTTTGGAAATGAAGCCCCGAAATAATTACTGGAAGTTTGTCCATGGAAATTACTCGGGAATTAGCGAGGATCATAAACACACAACAATCGACCAGAGTTTGACACTTAAAAACGACAGGTAAAGTCAGTAATTTCAATGTTTGCTTTCCATTTTTTTCAGCACAGATAACAAAGTAGACTAAAAAAAAAAATTTGTAATTTATGACTCAACTTGTAGTCGAAAACTGTTATCGCGAAAGTTTCAAAAGTTCACAAGTGCAAAGAGTTTGTTTTTATATTAATTGTTCCAACAGGGAATTTTTTGTCAATGGGATTTTGTGTGTGTGTTTTTTTTAAATCGATATCATCCCAGGTAAGGTAGTAAACCCACTAAGACACAAGGGGTTACCAGGGCGTGGAAGAATTAGGAACAGAAACATTAATAATGACCAGGAAACGGAAAATGCAATCAGGAGTGCAGTAGATAGGGGTTGCCATTGAATTTAAATTTTTGAAGATTAAAATTGGCTGGAAAGCATGCAGTTCGAAAGGATTTCCAAAAGGGGAAAGTACGACAAAAGAAACTGTTAACATAGAATTTAAGGTTACATCTCGCCAATGCAACTGTAAATTGATAACATCTTTGACACCAATCTGGTACTGCACTTAAAATCGTAAAGACTATGTAGTCTAGAGAGATATTTATTCTGTTTCCTACAGAAATGTGGCACAAGGCCGAAAAGGGGATTGGGGAAAGGACGGTCTTCTTCTGTCTTAACGATAACTTAGCTAGCCGCAAACACTGACCCAATCGTACGAACAATATTCCTTATACCACAACAACACATTCATACGTACCTTTCTTACTACAACAACCATAATATCTCTGTGTCTCTATGAGAATACTAACTAGTCCCCATATTTACAATTCAGTCTAGCGAAGAGCTCATCCGAACAATTACTATAAATGTATTTATAGACACAGAGATTCAACCTTACGGCAGCGGGAAAGTAACCGATGCCGATCCGCCTGATCAGGACTAATAATATTGCTAATTCTCCTTTGGATTTCATCAAGGTGATCCAGCTAAATAGAGCATCGGACTACACGTGGCATCAATATTTAAAGCATGGACGTATCAAAACTTATAGATATGTAAGTTTGTATTGTTTATATTCTATATAAGTCTATATTTTTTTAGATGAGCTGTTGTAATTATTTATATTATTTACCTTGTTTTGACTGTTGTCCTCATGTTTATTATCATATTTACGACGTTTCGGCCGTTGTACGACCTGGCCTTCTTCATTTCTTCTTTGCCTTGACCCAGAGAGTTGTGTGTTCAATATCTGGCTATTACAGGGATGAAAAAAAAAAAAAAAAAAACAAACTTAGAGAGTTAAGTTAAAGGGAGATAACTTAGTCATCCGGAATAGGAATGGCACCTGGAACTAGAACAATCTACTCTAGTGGATGATGTAAAGAGTTCAGTTCGAAATTCCAATCACCTGAAGAAGGCCGGATCGTATAACGGATATTGAAATAAAGATGAAGACAACAATCCGAACAATGTAAATGCTTATATTCTGTTTGAGTAACTCCTGCTTCAGATGTAAAATTAATCTACGTTTTGCACTGAATAAATGTTTAACCTGTTTTCCAAGCGTCTGAGATAGCTTCTATATTGTGATTAATGAATAAATAAAAGTCAGGCCTTCGTAAAACTGATGAGGTGGAAATTGTTCATTCAAAAATCTGGAGTTACTATTATTTGACTTGAGTCAAACGTTGGCTTCTTGATGACAGAATTTGAACGTTAGAAAATAGAGACGTATTAGGGGACCTTACCCATAATTACATAATGGACTATTCCATACGTAATAAATACTGCGCCTCAAGAGGAAGAAGAGAGTGGAGTTCCGTCTGAAGTCTCGAGTGAAGTCTGAAGTCTCGAGTGAAGTCTGAAGTCTCGAGTGAAGTCTGTCAGGAGTCTGTCAGTCAGTCAGATCGAGCGAGTCAGTCAGTCGAGTCAGAGGCAGACCGAAACAGAGTCGCGTTCAGGCAATTACTACTAAACCTGATTGTTCGTACTAACACTTTCTACTTCTCTGTATATATTCCCGTTTGTAATATATCTGTGTTATTCCATATCCATATTCGAGTTCTTCTTTATTGGTTCTACCTTGGACTATCACCGTGGTACAAGGAACCGGACCATATCTGTGGCGACGATCGATTCGAAATCATTCGGTGGAAGAAAAAAATTTTTTTTCGTTTTCCACAGCATAACAGTGGCGACGAGCGATTCAAACTCATTCGGTGGAAGAAGAAAAAAAAAATTTGTTCGCCACAGCATAACAAGTGGCGAGGAAGATTCGAACTCTCACGTGAAGAACAAACAACAAAATCATCTCTCGTCAACATAACAAGTGACGACGAAGAAACCCCTAAAAAGGAAATACGAACTCTATACACGGAGGACTTATTTTTTTGCTATACGTCACACATAACAAGTGGCGATCTGAGAAACCCTTAAAGAAAAATAAACTCCCTACTCAGAGAACATATTTTTTTGGCTATACGTTGTACGTAACAGTGAACGACGATTAAATTCTAAAAAAAAAAAAAAAAAACAGAAAAAATTTCTTTTCTTGATATCAAATTTCACTCACAACAAAGGAAAGTTTTTTTTGCGAGCACAGGCTACAGAATATCAGATTACACAAAAAAATATGTTAACATGGAAGATTTGAAGTCAAACATTATGGAATTCCAGTTTGAACAACAACAAAGGTACGAACAAAAACATCTAGAAATGTAAGAATTATTGATACGTGCAATGGCAAATAAGGAGCAAAACCCCGAGAACGAATCAGTTCTCTCTCAAGACGCTATTTGGAGTAATATCGAAGATTTCAAGTACGCACCCGACGAAGAACTTTTGCAAATTACTTCCGAAGGTATGAAGGTCTATATGATTTTAACTTCAAAGATTGGTCAGACGCACGTAAAGTACTCCTTTTATTAAGAAAACTAGGCACAGGCGAATATACCAAATTCGTTGATAATATCCTTCCCAGAAAAACAAGCGAGTTAACGTCCAAAGAATCTATAAAATTGCTAACGGAACTTTTCAGCCATAATACTTAACTATTTCATAAAAGATGGAAATGCATGAACCTTACAAAAAAGAATAGCGAAGATTACGTAACTTTCGCATCCATTGTTAATAAATATTGTGACGACGTCAAATTATCGGAACTCAGCGCTGACAACTTCAAATGCTTAATTTACGTCCAAGGTATGATTTCAACCAAAGACGCAGAAATGAGAATACTTACTAAATTGGAAAATGAACAAGATCTGACATTTCAAAAACTAGCCGAAGACTGCCAGAGATGCATCAGCGTAAAAAAAAAGCTGGCATAGCACACATACGCAAAGTACAAAGACAAATAAATTTTCCCTCCTCACAAACAAAGCAAACAAATTTTCCCTCCTCACAAACAAACCGAACTGATTTTCCCGCCTCAAGAACAGGTAAAACAAAATTTTCTAATTATAATCAACATAAAAAGAAACTACCACCAAGTCCATGCTATCGTTGTGGGTCTTGGCATTGGGTTAAAGACTGTACATATCGTACTAAAACTTGTCTATCATGTAAAAAAATTGGTCACAAAAGTTCTAACTGTTGGGTATAGAAAAGAAAGCAGAATAAGAATTACGAGGACCAACCAAACAGATGAGACTAATTTAAGAAAATATGCACAAGTTGAAATGCAAAACAGAAAAGTTAGGTTACAGCTGGATTCTGGCTCAGACTTAACTATCATAAATCTACTGTGACGTCCCGCAGCCTTCGCTCGCTTCTCGCTGCTTCGTTCGGGTGTCGCCGCTCCAAACGTGACGTCCGCCTGTCTGCGTCAGTCGTGTTGTCCCGTCCTGTGACGATCAACTGGCTTGGTATTGGTCGCGGCACCCAAATGTGACGTTCTAACCTTTTGGTGATTCGGATGGGAATCTGGTCAAAAGTTCTAACTGTTGGGTATAGAAAAAAAAAGCAGAATAAAATTACGAGGACCAACCAAACAGATGAGACTAATTTAAGAAAATATGCACATTGAAATGCAAAACAGAAAAGTTAGGTTACAGCTGGATTCTGGCTCAGACTTAACTATCATAAATCTACTGTGACGTCCCGCAGCCTTCGCTCGCTTCTCGCTGCTTCGTTCGGGTGTCGCCGCTCCAAACGTGACGTCCGCCTGTCTGCGTCAGTCGTGTTGTCCCGTCCTGTGACGATCAACTGGCTTGGTATTGGTCGCGGCACCCAAATGTGACGTTCTAACCTTTTGGTGATTCGGATGGGAATCTGGTCAGATTCGATCTCAGCCTCGTCGTTCCCAACTCGCTTCCAACGTCTGGTTACCGAAGTAACTGCGTTGATCTCCAGTCCGCCTACCCACGTTGTGAATTGATCTTAGGCAGACGAAATCAATCAGTCGTTGGGGCCGTAAAGCAAGTTGAGTTCAAATAAGGGTGGTATCGCACAAATATGATTACTCAAAAGTTCAAGGTATCAAAAAAAAAGGATAACAATACTTTATATCTGGTTGCTGGATACATAGGACTGCGTCTATCTCCCGACCCGCTATATGGATTCGTGACCCGTTGTTTTTGTTAGGTGAGTTTTAACATCTTAAGTTGTCTGTTCTTTAAGAAACTGGTTCTTGGTGTGTCTTCAGGCGATAGTCGTAAAACTTGTGTTGGTGGTATGAATCTTAGTCGCTCTTCAAAAATAAATTGTTCTTGGATTGAAGATGAGTTCGGAAGTTGCGCGAATCTTACAAGTCAGCTCTGCGAGGCCCACTTCAACTGCGCATTGCAGACTGTGGGAAACTGGAACTCCAACTCAACAGGGAAACTGATTTTCGCTTGCTGCGACTTTGCTTATATGGACGCCGAACAAAACCAGGGTGGGCTTTGTTGGGGTTTGAGGTTCCTTGATAATTCCAAATTCACAATCCCCTTCTTTTGTTTTCGGTCAGGAAAAATTTATTATTTCCATTTTTGGAAGTCTTCTCTTACCCCTACTTTCAGAGGGTGTCAACGATCTTCCTACTCCCTCGCAGTAACATCTTATACCTATCCTCTTTAAGGAGTAGTAGCAGCCCCCCTTCCTGGCTCTCGTTAACATTCATACAATGGCCGATCAACTAGCCTTGTTTCTTTAAAAATATATCTCGCTCAAAGAAAAAAGAATTATCGACTCTTTTTTTCTTTTTTTTTCTATTTCCTTTCCTTCTTTTCTTTTCTATTCTCTCTTCTTCTCTGGCCGCCAACAGAACAATGCGACTCGTAGTGTGATAACCTCAATTCCTATTCCAAGGTCACTTTCATCTAGACTTCGTCAATCATCAGGGTAGGTGGTCATCCAGCAAAACACCGCCAACTTTTCCGATAAAATAGTTTCGCTATTATCGCCAGATTCTAACACAACCCAGACCTTGTCTAACGATATCTTTCCCTCGACAAAGACTTAACCTATTTTCTTTGTTTTCTTCAGCTCGTGTGTGGTCAGGGCATTCCCGTGATACAGTTAAACGTTTATCTATTCTGTCCCGGAGTTTAGCTAGCCGATCTGGAATTTGTCAATTAGATTTTCGCCAGCACCAAGTGGCTGTTATCTATTCCCGATAATATAAGTCCGCCACCACGACACAGTTAATTTTTATCTATTTAGAATTTTCGACAATGAAACATTTCACCATTTGTCACTATCAAAATTTCATTTCTTTCTCTTCTTTTCTTCCTTTGTACGTCTTAAGAAATACCGAAAACCTATTCGGGACAGACTGGATGCAAAACTTCGAATTGTGGGATCTACCTATTACTACCTACTGCCAGAATGTAAAAAGCTTATCAACCGAGGCAGAAAACTAAAAACGAGTTTCCCCGATGTATTTTCGGCAGGTCTCGGAAGATGAAAGAAAATGGCAGCTAATATCAAAATAAAATATAACGTTCAACCTATTTTCAAGAAAAAAGGAGTGTACCGTTTGCGTCAATAGAAAAGATTGACCAAGAATTATCTAGACTCGAAAATACGGGCATATTGAAAAAAGTAGAGTACAGCAAAGGGGCCGCACCGACGGTCTACGTTAAAAAGAAATCAGGAGAAATTCGAGTTTGAGTCGAACGTAGCATCAAAGGACTACCAATATCCGCTACCTAGTCCTGAAGAAGTATTCACTAAATTAAATGGCGGGAAATATTTTTTAAAAATTAATCTAAGTGAGGCCTACCTGCAAATTCCAGTCGATGAAGAAAGTTCAAAACGACTATGCATAAACACACACAAGGGATTGTACAGATACCAAAGACTTTAGAATTAAAGTAGCGCCGGATATTTTCCAGCAGACTATTTTCTGGCAGGACTAGAATACATAATAGCATATCTGGATGACATATTGATTAATAGCGAATGCGTTGAACAACACTGACAACATGTACAATTCAAAGCTACGGATTCAAAGTGAAAGGAAATGTGTGACTTTTTTTGATGAAGGAAAGTAAATATCTTGGCCATATAATAGACCAAGAAGGTAGACGTCCAGACCCTGAAAGATCTACAGCAATAAAAAAGATGTCAGTTCCTAAGAACATAACAGAACTACAGTTTTCTTGGATTAATGAATTACTATCAGGAATTCATACCTCAAATGCATAAACTTCGCGCACCATTGAACGAACTGCTAAAGAAAGAAAAAATTGGCAGTGGACAGATCAATGCTAGGAAATATTTTAAAAAATAATCAAGACATTAACATCGGATTTATTTTTGGCACACTATGATCCTAAACTAGAGATTATTGTAGCAAGTGATGCGAGCGCCTACGGTGTCGGACCGTATATATTACATAAAATGACAGATGCAACAATAAAACCTATCGCCCATGCTTCTCGAACCCTACTACCAGCGGAGAAAAAAACTATTCACAAATCGAGAAGGAAGCTCTAGCAATTATCTTTGCAGGAACAAGATTCCATAGATACGTCTATGGTAGACACTTTACTCTGAGGACGGATCACAAACCGTTAATAAAAATTTTTGGTTCAAAAAAAGGTCTAACGGTGTACACGGCAAATAGACTACTTAGATGGGGAACGATTCTTCTGAACTATAATTTCAGATTGGAATATTTACCAACGAAAAGAATCGGGCACGCGGATGGTCTGTCGAGACTTATACCAACAAAGACAGAGCCATTGGAAGATATGGTAATCGCAGCCCTTAGAAATGAAGAATACATAAGAACAGTACTATGTTGTACAGTCAGAAACCTCCCAGTCACATTTCAAGACATAAAAAATGGAGCCAAAAATGACGAATTTATTAATGAAAGAAAAGCAAAAATAGCAGAAAAAAATGAGAAAATTTCGGATAGTTTTTCTCTATGCTATAATGTGCTACTTTACAAAGAAAGGGTTGTAATCCCCAAAACTTTACAAAAATGGATACTAAAGTATTTCCACAGAACACCCGGGTAAAAATATGATGAAGTCGCTAATGCGAAGCTATGTATATTGGAAGAATATGGACCATGATATTTCTCAAATGGTGGAAATGTGCAAGGGTTGTAATTTAGCAGCTAAAGCACCGCCAATCATACATAAGCCTTGGCTTAAAACTGATCGTCCATGGTCAAGAATACACGCATATTATGCAGGACCAATTGATGGGTTCTACTATTTAATCATAGTTGATCGCAACAGTAAATGGCCGGAGGTGTTTCGGTGCAAAAATCCTACTACAGAAGCGTCCATAAATTTTCTCCACGAGCTATTCGCTCGGTTTGGTGTAGTGGACTGTTTAGTAACTGATAACGGAACGCAATTCACGTCATCAGATTTCCAAGTGTTTTGCGAAATCTATCAAGTAAAACATAAAATCCCCACCTTACCATCCAATATCAAATGGACAAGCGGAGAGATTCGTGGACACTCTCAAAAGAGCAATACGAAAAGCGTACGATGTGCCTACGGAGAAAGCATTACAGCAATTCCTACAGGTATATAGAATAACGCCAAATAATGCGACACCATCAACATTATCATCAGCAGATATCTTGTTTGCTAGGAAAATCAGATCAGCGTTCGATAAATTACTACCAAGTAAAACAAAACAAGTTGCACAATCCTACACACCAAAATGAAAATTCCTCCCAGGGGAAAAAAAAAAAAATTAAGGCATACAAAAATAATACCTCTTGTTGGGAACAAGGGATAATTGAGAAAAGAATTGGCAATATGATGTACATAGTTCAAGGAAAAAAATTCTCACACAGAAACACGTAATCCAAATAAGGAAGAGACCGTTACAGGATGCTAACGGTCCACCTCAAGAAGAGGTATTGGACACGATTTTTGACACATTCGATATAACAAGACCGCAAATAATGTCAAAACCAAGAAAATCGTCTAGAAAAACAAAATTTACTGAACCTTTGGAAATAGATACAAAGAAAAAAAGATATTAAAAAACCCCTCCTACGCAAAATTTTCGGAAGTGGGGTGTTATGGGACCTTACGCATAATAACATAATGGACTATTCCATACGTATTAAATACTGCGCCTTAAGAGGAAGCAGAGAGTTCAGTCTGAAGTCTGGAGTGAAGTCCGTCAGGAGTCTGTCAGTCAGTCAGAGCAAGCGAGTCAGTCAGTCAGTCGATTCAGAATTAGTCCGAAACAGAGTCGCGTTCAGACAATTACTACTAAACCTGATTGTTCGTATTAACACTTTCTACTTCTCTGTATATATTCCTGTTTGTAATATATCTGTGTTATTCCATATACGTGTTCGAGTTCTTCTTGGACTATCAACGTGGTACAAGGAACCGGACCATAACAATCCATTTATTTTTTCTTAGGGAATCACTCTTATGATGCCATATCACTGCAAGAGGTAGAGGATCGTCTATCTCCACAGCTGCCTTTTCTTTGAAATCTGTGATTTGCTAAGACTTAACGAGAATTATACTGAAATGATTTCACATGCCATTCTATACGGTTCATTGTTCTTCCCCTCCAGTTACAGTCATCTAAGGCAAGAGAACTTTCTATATGATAGTGAAAGACTTGAATCATCCGTAATGTGGTTCTACAGAAGGATGCTGAGAATAACATCGATGAGGCGTTTTAAACAACGAAGAAATTTTAAGAAAAATAGAAATAAAAAGGACACTTACAATCAGAAAGAGACAGACATAACATATGGAACACACCGAGAAAAGAAGGCTTGAAAATTTGTCACTCACAGGACTTGTCGAAGGCAAGAGGGACAGAGGTAGGCAGGGCGCTACAGGACACTAGGTGGAAGAGATGGTAAAAAGAATATCATTCGTAGTCACCCGTTTCACTAACGTTCCCAGTCATTTGAAAAAGAATCGTGGTTTATTACGTGTTTCCTGTTTAGGATTAGACGTCCTGTTCTTTTCAGTCACTTTCAATCCCAGTTGGGCCTTTGCATTTTAGTGGCGATATCACATTGCTCGGGGTGAAATGATTAAAAAAAAACATATGTAATTAAAATGAAAGACAAATGATAGAAAATTGGGGAGAGCCAGTATGGCTGACGTCATGAATGAACGCGTTAAATATATGAAGAAATCTAGGAAAGTACAGTCTATTTATTTAACACTTAATGGGATGTCGAAAATAGAGGTATCCAAGATTTTTCCACTGACTTTTTTTTATAAGGACCACTCCATGTAGAGGTTTACAGTAAGGGGCAGTTTATGTGGATAGACAGACATGGACATGCTAAATTAAGTAATATCACCGGAAATTCTATAATAGTTAGTTTGATAGTGACCCATAAAGTGTTAGGGTTTTTTGCTTTTCCTGTTCAACAAGTTGAGGTATATACATAGTTATTAATATAGATAGATAGATAGATAGATAGATAGATAGATATATGAACAGAATGAGAGATAAGATGATATGAATTGTGTGATAGATAGATAGATAAATTGATATAAATAGACTAAGATATATATGACTAGAGAGATAAATAAATAAGTAATATAAATATAGATATATATATGAATATATATATATATATATATATATATATATATATATATATATATATGAATAAACTAATATTGATATGAATAGAGGTAAATTAATATGAATAGACTGAGATAGATAGTTGTGGATAGGAGGATAACGATTAATTCTAGACTTGAACAGGTTAAGATTGTAGTAGCTAGAGAAATATCCCCCTTGGTAGTCAGTTCCACAGAGATATGGTTCAAAGGAAGAAGCTCTCTTCAGGCTAGCCTGGCCGAAGTGAGATTCATGCCATTTCCAATAACATTGAAACTGAAGCAGAATAGAGCAGGAATTGAACCCAGTACTCCTGATCCATTCCCGCGTCAATATCCCTTACACTATCGCAGTAAACAACAAATTTAGGATCAAAATATTCGAAGCGAAAACTTTTACCTATTAATGCATCGAAAGATGAGAAAAAAAAAACTTTCCAAGATGGAAATATAATCTTCTTATTCTGGAATTATAGATACTTAGATGTACATTTTCTAGTATAATTGCAAATAATAAAGGGTTTTGTTTTGCCATCGCAAACAAGCAGACCTCGCCACTCAGCTCACGCAAAGAAAAAGCTGAACCGGCAGATATTGAGCCGTGTATATGTTGGGGTCTGTAATGGAATGCATTTCTGCGTGTATTTTGATGTAAGTTTTATGGGTGATGAAAAGAAGAGAAATACGATAATAAAAAAAAAATATTAGGGTTAGAGAGAGAGAAAAAAAAGACTTAACCGATATCGAATGGCGGGAAGAAATGCGAAAAAGGGAAAAAATACAAAGAAATTCTTTTTTTTTTTTTTTATATAATACAAGATTTTCTGACATAAAGTAAAAAGGAATTAATAAAATAAAATAGAATAAAAAAGAACAAGTAAAACGAATGAATATAAATGAAAAATGGGAATAAAAATGGAATAAAAATAAAAATGTAAGGAAAAATGGAAGTATTATGATAGAGAGAGAGAGAGAGAGAGAGAGAGAGAGAGAGAGAGAGAGAGAAAGAGAAACAGAGAGAAAGAGACCGATAGATATATACGAACAGAGAGCGATAGAAGGATATGAATAGACTGAGATAGATTGATATGAAAGATGAGATAGATAGATAGATAGATAGAAGTGAATAGACAAAATGCATATATATATATATATATATATATATATATATATATATATATATAGATAGATTGATAGATAGATAGATATGGACAAACAAAGATCGATAATGAATGGATAGATATACACATATATGAATAAACTAAGAGAGATAGATATAACCAGAGACGTAGATAAATATGAATAGACTGAAATAGATAGATAGATAGATAGATAGATAGATATGAATAGACAAAGATAGATAATGAATAGATTGATATATAGATAGATAAATATAAATAAAGAGAGAGAGAGAGAGAGAGAGAGAGAGAGAGATGATCAGGGAAAGATCGGTAAATATGAATAAACTGATATACAGAGATAGATAGACAGACCGGCAGAATGATATATATATATATATATATATATATATATATATATATATATATATATATGTGTGTGGGTGTATGTGTGTGGGTGTGTACGTGTGTGTGTCTGTGTAAGTGTGTCTGTGTGAAGTACTGTTAAACAGAAGATACATAGTGAAAAAGAGAAAGAGAGAGGGAGAATAAGAAAAAGAGGGAGAAAGCAAATGAACACACCGATATAATAATAATAATAATAATAATAATAAGAAGAAGAAGAAGAAGAAGAAGAAGAACAACAACAACAACAAGAAGAAAGTTAATGGTCGGAGTTGAATTAGACCAGGAAACAGTATTATTTAAAAAAAATGCTCAATACACACATAAAAAGATAAAAAATTTAACATGTAGAGCTTTTAAGTATAGAAAATTATGAGATCAACCGATTTCGCTACCTTAGTTTCAACCTTTTGGTCTCTTCAGGCGATTTCGCTCAATTGATTTCCTAACGCTTTATTTATTTATTTATTTTTGAAAATAAGAAATTTATGTACGATATATTTTTAATAAATAAATAAATAAAGGCACTACGTGAGATATGGTAGAAGGTGAGGAATTTAACCCACTTCATATAAACTCAGTATGTATACAACGGGTCATAATTTCCGATCTCTGATTCAAAAGGTTTTTAGGTCTGGAAATGTTATTATAGCTAACTTTTCTTGTTGACAAAGGTTGCAGATATTACTATCATTGTTGTAAAGTTTTCCTTTTTTAAAATTTTTCAAGTTTACAATCGGATATTATTTGATTTTTCCTTTACTTTCCAAACATGGTTGGCTAGTCTAGTAGAATTCCTACGAATTTCTATCTTAAAAGTTGACTTATGATTATACCAACTCTTATTAAAATTACCTTCAGTACACTCTATGTATATATTCTTCGGGCCATTTGTATCTATTACTTCTACTTTATAAATTATTGCTTCGGTTTTGCAAACACCTGTGGCACCATTTACCAGGGAAAAAGAAAAGAAAGGAAAAAGAGAAAGGAAAGAAAAGGAAAGAGAGGCGAGACCCAATCGTGGATGTCATTACAATGGCAGAAGGATTCTAGGTGGATGGGGGGAATCGACTGTGTACTGTCAACAACTTGTGTTATCAGGGCTTTAGATAGATAAGAGCAGCTCAATGTGGAAAACATCTAATTAGCAGACCACAGACCGACTAGCCAAGAAAAACTCCAATTGAAAATGTTATTTTGATAATTGACAAAGAACAGGTGAAATACAGGGCTTTGGATAGATATGACAAATTAACTGTGTCGTCTGCCAAGCCGCACAGGAAGTAACGTCTGACCGTTTTTTTGACAAGACATCTTTGGCTGCGATAACAGAACTATGTTATCAGAAATTGGCACCAAGAATGCAAACACGGCTCGGACAATGGAATTATTTTTTTCTCGAGACGACGGTCGACTGTGTTTCGCTAGACCACCCATTCTGATAATTAGCGATAAGACGACTGACGAAGTCCAGGTGAGAACAAGTGTTATGACCACCACCGATCGCATTGTTCTATTTGCGTATTAAAGAAAGAAGAGGAAAAGAAAAGATAATTTTTTTTAAGCAAGATATTTTTTCTCCTGAAACAAAGCCCGCGGGATCGCACACGCCCGGCTGGATATCATTGGCCGAGTGGTGATCACGTGACGCAAGGAGGAAGTTGTCGCCGCCCACCTAGAGGATGGGTATGAGAGGGTTGCTACGAAGAAGTGGGGAGGGCAGTTCACGCCCCTCTGAAGTATGGTGAGAAGGTGGGGAGTAAGAGAAGGCTCCCAAAATGGAAAGAAGTGGAAAATTCTAACCAAAAATAAGAGAAGTAGATATGTATTTAGAATTATCGAGAAACCCCTGGCGCCGACAAACCCACCCCGGTTTTGGTCGGCGTCCAGATAAGCAAGGTCGCAGCGAGCGAAAATCAGACAGTTCGGGAGAGACAGTTCGGGAGAGACAGTTCCCAGAGTCAGTCTCCAGTGCTCAGTTGAATCAGGCCTCACATCGGCTGACCAAGATTCGCGCAATTTCCGGACTCATCTTCAATCCAAGAACAATTATTTTGAAGAGCGACTTAGATCCAGACCACCAAAATAAGTTTTTTTTCGACTTTCGCCCGAAGACACACCAACAAAAACAATTTCTTAAAGAGCAAACAACTTGAAGTGTTAAAACTCGCCTAACGGAAAACAACGTGTCACAATCCATATAACGGGTCGGGAGATAGACGCAGTCCTATGTATCCAACAATTAGACATAAAGTTTGTTATCCTTTTCTTTGATACCTTGAACTTTTGAGTTATCATTTTATTTCTTTTATACATATTTGTGCGATACCACCCCCGCTTGGACCCAACTTGCATTGCGGCCCTGACGACTGATTGATTTCGTCTGCCTAAGATCAATTCACAACGTGGGTAGGCAGACTGGAGACCAACGCAGTTACTTTGGTAACCAGACGTTGGAAGCGAGTTGGGAACGACGGGGCTGATATCGAATCTAACCAGATTCCCATCCGAATCCCCAAAAGGTTAGAACGTCACATTTGGGTGCCGCGACCGATACCAAGCCAGTTGGTCGTCACAGGACGAGACAACACGACTGACGCGACCGGTGGACGTCACGTTTGGAGAGGCGACACCCGAACGAAGCAGCGAGGAGAGAGCGAAGGCTGTGTTTAGGGACGTCACACCCCATCTCATCGACATCTTTTTATTTCTACAGTTGCATGCTTTGCTGCACGTTAGTTTTGAGATTTCTGGTGTTTTTATCTTTTTTATTGTCGTTTCTAAATTATTAGTGCAGCTATAGCTTAATTTAACTGTATTTTCATTAAATATTTTGTGTAATTCGGAATTTTTGGGGAAGTTTTTATTAAGGAATTTGAAAAAAAATATTTTCCCTATTTTACACTTCACCTCTTAATTAAAAGAGGTGTTAAACCAAATAATATATTTCTTTTGCTCGAATTGTTCTTAATTTGTTGTTTGATTTGAGGTTGAAAAATCAGTTTGGCATCATGTCCCACTTCTTTTAAAGTCTTTTAATATTCTTTATTTTTTATTTTCGAAAATTATTTTACTAGAGGAATTTCTGTTCTCTGTTCCTTTGGGAATTTCCTTTATTATACCGGCAAGATGGTTGGATCTAACTTTCACGTATTTTAATTTTGTGTTGGGTTTCATGTATAGGAAGACACTAGCAGTTTGTAGATTTAATTCTGCATCTAAATACTGAACAATTTTTTTTTATTCATATCGACTTCTATTTCAACATCGAGGCATTTGAGGTGTCTGAAAAGTACTTTACTTATATTGTCATTTGTTGTTCTGTCGTCTGGCGCTATCATCAGTCCGTCATCGCTATACTGGCCACGGTCGTTTATATATCCAATTTTGTTGATTTCATATCAATTATGTACGCCTATTAATTGTGAAACTTCAAGTACTATCAAACGAACCTTGTGGTACATCGAAGTCGCCCCTTTTTTTCCTTTATAATCCAAGCTTCTCCAATGTAGATTTCCAGCAATCTAAAATTATTTCCATCATTAAATCTACAAAATGGAAATATTGGATTAACTATAATAAGTAGTTTGAAAGGAGTGCATAAAAGTGTTATATTTTTTTTTATGTCCAACAAATTGATGTATGCATAGTTAGATATAACCAGACTGCAATAGATAGATAGATAGATAGATAGATAGATAGATAGATATAAGGTAGATGAACGCTGTATTACATAAATATATAAACGCTAAATGACTGAGTTGGCAAGATTTACCGATAAGGATATATGAACAATATCATCAGGCAGATAATCTTGGACAGACTATAATCTATCTATCTATCTATCTATCTATATATATATATATATATATATATATATATATATATATATATATATATATATATAGAGAGAGAGAGAGAGAGAGAGGGAGATATAGACAGACAGATATGCCCAAAATTGAATATGCAGATAATCATAACCGAATAAAATATCTGCATATATGAACGCAGATAGAGTAAAATGTACATGAACACCCTAAGTCAGCACGCTATATATATATATATATATATATATATATATGGATAAACTATAAATAACCAGATACAATTATTAATGCGTTAAATATATCGGCCATTTTGAATTTTTCAGGCTACAACCTAAATTCTCAAGTGTTGTGAATTGTGTTGACCGTCTGAATGCTTTTTTATACTTTTTATTTAACTGTATCGATACAGTTTTTTTTTTTTTTTATCTATATATTTTATTTTTACGCCTTTAGATTTTTTTCATAATTCAATGTTAAACTTATTCCTCATTGTTTCAGTATTTTTTTTTTGTATGATCAGACTATAAATCGATTTTTTGTCTCACCAGCTTATATTCACCATTTATTAAAACGGCATTTTATCGGTCAAATTTTCGATCACAGATATTACAGTAACTTAGAACGGTACTGAGTGATTTGTTTAATTTTCAGTTCCTTTTATTTTCGTATTTTCCTTTGTCGAATCTATGAATTTAGTGTTGATGTATTTTTGGAGGTGTTTGTTTACATTCTGTTTACTTCTGCTTCTGATATAAAATTTATCTTCTGTTTCACGTTGATTAAATTTGGAACTGTTTTTAAAGCATTTGGGATCATTGTCACGCTGGAATTAATGAATATATATGTAATATTAAGAAGATGATTGAGAAAAGCAGCTATGGATGAAATTGGCCATCGAGTTTACATTATTCTTTATGTGGAAGCGAGACGAATGAACGAGACTTTTTAAACGAGAAAAGAAAGTAGAAAGATAGAATATAAACAAATAAAGAATATTTTATTTGGCGAACGACGGAATGAAGAAATATGCCGAAGAGAGAAAAGAAGAAACAAAGAGGGAAGCTGAATAATTTAAAAAAAAAAAATAAACAAGAAAAGGAGAAAGTAAATTCGGACAAAAGAAGGAACCTGCAAAAAAAAAAAAAAAAAAAAATAAAGAGAGAGAGAGAAGAAAGCTGTAGAAACAAGGAAATAAAAATAAGAGCAAAAGAAAGAAAGAAACTAAGAAAAAGAGCAGAGAGATTAAAAACGAAGGAGACTATGGAAAAAAAGAAAAGATGAAGTAGATTAAAATGTTAATAATCTATAAAACAAGAAGGAACGAAGCGAGGGATAAATTGCAGATCAAAAAAGAAATAGATAAAAAAGAAAATATTGAACAAAAGAAAAAACAATGGAAATAAATAAATAAATAAATAAATAAATAAATAAATAAAGAAAGAAAGAAAGACAGACAGACAGACAAAAAACAGCAGGATAAGTAAACAAGAAAGGAAACTATAGAGCATAGGAAGGGAGAAGGTAACCAAAGATCAAAATAGAAAGAAAGAAAGAAAGAAAGAAAGAAAGAAAGAAAGAAAGAAAGAAAGAAAGAAAAAGAAAGAACCAAAGAGAACAAAAGAAACAAAAAAGGAAACTACATAACATAGGAATGGAGAAGGTAAATAAAGATCAAAACGAAAGAAAGAAAAAAAGAAAGAAAGAACAAAAAAAAAAAAGAAAAAAACAAAGTCGGGAATTAAGGAAAGAAAGAGAGAAAGAAACAAAGAATTTAATTGCAAATCAAGAAGAAAGAAAAAAATTATAGAAACATAGGAATCATGTAAATAATTCAAGGAAAAGAAAAAAAGAAAAACTTAAAGAAACTGCAGGGCAGCAAGCGAAGGATACAAAGAAAGCTAATAAAAAAAAAACACGAATAAACAAAACAAAAGTAAAAAAGCAATTAGAAAAGAAAAGAAACATTAAAACAAAGGTGGAAGCTAAAAAAAGAAACAAAAAAGGATTCAAAGGAAATCAAGCAAAGATGGAAGCTTTAGAACACTAAAAGAGAGATAAAAATAATGACAGAACATAAAGAAAGAAGCTACTGAATAAATAAATAAAAAATGAAGGAAGTAAAATAGGAAACTGTCGAACAAAAGAAAGATATTTACCGAACATTAAAAAATTAAGATAATGTAGGATAAAAGAAAGAAAGAAATGGCAAAGAAAGAAAGAAGTAAATTAAATGTTAAAAAGAAAGAAACAAAGAAGAATATTACTGAAGGAAAGAAAAAAAAGAAAGAAAGATTTAAAGAAAGAAAGGAAGGAAGGAAGAATGGATGCTGGAACAAAATTATAGAACAAAATAAAGGCAGAATAAAATGATACAACAAGATAAGAAAGACAAAGGAGAGAAATATAGATTGAAAGAAAGAAGATTGCAGAATAAAAGAAAGACAGACAAAATTACTGAACAAAAGAAAGAAAAAGAAAGAAAAAAAAGAAAGAAAGAAAATTACAGGTCAAAAGAAAGTAACAGAAACACTTATTCCTATACCTGGATGTCAGCAAATTGCTTTTATAAGACAGCTATTTTTTGTCTTTATTCGCTCTAAGAGAAGTGAGATATAAATATGGCTATGATGAGCTGTAGACAGATATACAGATGGGTTAATAGTCGATAGCAAATAGATAAATAATTTATAGAATTACCTGAGACTATCTGAAAAAAAAGTTAGGCAGACATTCTAGTCAAGAGAAAGATTCATTAATAATGTGGCTTTTTTCAAAAATTCTTAGATAGATTAGTAGACAGAATAACAAAAAAGAAAGACAGATGTAAACTAATGAGCAAAAGAAAGAAAGAAAGACAGAAAGAAAGACAGAAAGAAAGAAAGAACATTACAGAACAAAAGAAAGAAAAAGAAAATTGAAAGAAAGAAAAAAGAAAAGAAATGAAAGTTACTGAACCAAAGAAAGACAAGAAAATTACCGAAAGAAAAAAAAAAGAGAGAGAAAGAAAGAAAGAAGAAAGCAAGAACAAGATAATAGAATATAATTGCATATCAAGAGAAAGAAAGATTTAAAGAAAGAAAGAAAGCAAGAATGAATGACAGAATTATTTTATTATTAGAGACGAATAAACAAATGGATATTTTTCAGGGATATTCAATCAACCCCAAATCATCTAAGATCGAGTCATCGTCAAACCAGAAATTATTGCATAGAGACACACATTTTGTTTGGAAGTATGTGTTTTGTTTGGACATCTCTATAACTGGATGTCAGCAAACTGCTTTTATAAGACAGTTTTTTTTTTCTCTTTATTCACTCTAAGAATAGTGCGATGTACGTATTTAATGGAAGCCATCTTCTGCAGAGACAGCTACAATTTTCAGGTAGCAAATGGAAGTGGGATTTTACAGTGTGAGAAAATACGTAATGGCGATGGTGAGATCTATAGATAGATATAGAGATGGGTTAATAGTAGATAGTAGATAGATAAATAATTTATGGAATGAGGTGAGATTATCTGGAAAAAGTTATGCAGACATTCTCATCAAAAGAAAGATTCATTTAAAGTGTGGCTTTTTAAAAATTTTTTAGATAGATTAGTAGATAGAAGAGAAAAGAAGAAAAATGAAAGGAAGAAAGATATGAGAGTGAGAATGGCCAGGGTGAGATGGATAGATTGCCATGTAGATACGCTGATAGTTGATAGGGAGAAAATATATAGAATCTTTTTTCATCTTACAATGAAACCAGATGTTCACTAAATGAGTGAACATGATGACCTGAGACCTCGTCATATTAGATATAAATATTAAATTATTTTTATTGCGCATCCTTGCGGGACTCGACATTTGTCTACTTTTAAACGAATCAAATTGAATTAAGATTTGCAATTGTTGCCAGCTTGATTTTCATTGAGACTTCAACGAAAATAGCCTTGGATGGCAACAGGTCTAGGAGAAGGATTAACTCTGAATTCAAACCATCCAACTATGGGTTAAATCACCTCACCATCGCGCAAGTGAATAAGTGTGTTAAGTCTAGACTATTGTAGACATGATCGATTCGGGAAGGATTCCTCCTACAAGAGTGAAAAGGTCCGGGATTTATTCATACGTTAATATCTCTATGCCAGCATAAGTCTACAGATATTAACCGTCACACAACTTTCTACTAGTTTACCATTCTTACTGTGTAGTTTACTACTTTATTGCACACGGTTAAGATTTCTTCCATAAGTTCAGCTTTATACTATTTCAAGAGAGGTATTGTATTATCTTGTGCATAAGACAACGTGATAATAATCCGACATCATATCTCTGAAGTTAAAATAAATAAATAAATGAATTAGATCCTGTCTATATCCTTGAGATGAGGTATTACGATTACTAGCATTATTTACATTACTCGGACTGTCTCCTCATCTTCATTGTCATATTCACAACGTTTAGGTCGTTCAGTATCTGTCTATATTTCTAAGATGAGGTATCATATACACTATTTACATTATTCGGACTATTGTCCTCACCTTTGTCGCCATATTTATCAGAACGTTCTACGCCCCGGCCTTCTTCAGCTGGTTGGAATGTCGAACTGAACCCTTTATTTCGCTCAATGGGGTAGGCTGTTCTAGTCCCACGTGCAATATTTAAGGGATGTCAGTTATCTCCCGTTAATTCCCTTCTCCAAGTTTTCCAATGCCTTAACCGGGTATTGAACTCACACTCTTTGGGTCCTGTCACTGGATCTAACCAACGCTTTTATCCACTCTGCCATATTCGACATTCCAACCACATGAAGAAGGCCGGAGCATACAACGGCCGAAACGTTCTGATAAATATGGCGACAAAGATGAGGACAATAGTCCGAATAATGTAAATAGTGTATATGATACCTCTATCTAGGATTGATTTTCTGGTTCCTTCTAAATTCTTTCATTCTCTTTCACTGTCAGTAGCACCTTGCAGCTTAGGGGCATTACCGCCTTGCTTGGAGCGAATTGATTAATACACACACACACACACACACACATATATATATATATATAAAGAGAGAGAGAGAGAGAGAGAGAGAGAGAGAGAAGAATGAATCCAACATTATTTTGATGTATAGATAGTAAAAAATAGATAGATTGGTAGACACATAAATAGAAAGAAAGTTTGAGAGAGAGAGAGAGAGAGAAAGAGAAACAGAGAAAGGAAGAGATGGCCAGTTTTCGTAAGACATGAATATACAGACTGAAACAAGTAGATAATTCGTCATATATGAATAAGTTTATAACAGATATTAGATAGACAGATAATATATAGAATCTTTTATTCTAAATTTCAACGAGTTGTTTATCAAATGGCGAGTGTTGACTGGCTGAGTCATCATGCAGGTAATTAAAATTGTAATTATTTTTTAAACTCTTTTAACTTCAGAGGATTCTGCATATAGCCACTCTCAAAAGAGTTTCAAATTAAATTCCTCTCACTGGTAAAAGCGACGCTTACGTAAGAAAATGAGATCTAAATTATCTGTCAAAGCAAATTTAAATTCATGTGAAAATGGCAAGACGTATAATGAAACTCAGACTTATTCATATATCACAAACATGCTCAAGATTCCATAAACCTAGGTTTTTTGAGCAGAACATGTACCTGTGTGTGTGTGTGTGTGTGTGTGTGTGTGTGTGTGTGTGTGTGTAGTGGGTCAATTAGGGTTTGAATATATATATATATATATATATATATATAGCACACCAAAACTTATGTATACGTATATATATATATATATATATATATATATATATATATATATATATATATATACATATGTTAGTATATATACGTATACATAAGTTTTGGTGTGCTACTATAGTTTCGTTGGGTTGATCCCAGTTCATCAGGCACGGGGTCTATATTGTTGGAAGTAAACAAATGGCTCCTGCGAGTTTCACTGCCACATAGCGTAAAAAGAAAAGTTGTACAGAAGCGTGTTAATTGTGTTGCTGGTGAGTTACATTGAAAAGAAACATAGCGGAATATGAGGGGAGTAAAAAATGTGTATGGGAAAAACTTGATTACAAATTTAAAATTTATAATTAAGGATGTTGGATTCGGGTAGTCAGTAAACCGTTATGGGTTAAAAGGCGGTAAAAAAAATGACTGAAAATAAAAAATAGAAAAAAAAATTTGAAATGAAGGAAAAACATGGATGCTAGCGTCGTTGTTGTAGATTTGTTATAGTATCGTGAAAAGGCTGGGGTGGAGTATGGTGGCCATATCCTAATAAGATTGTGGGGAGGATTTCGGATTAGTCAGCTTTCCAATATTTTAGAATTTTTTATGCATACATGCTATCATTAGCTCAGATCGTTCATTGAGTAGATCTGTCGTGTTAATGTTTTTGAGGATAAATCTTTTCTCTAATAAACATAAATCTCATCGTCCCCCTCTCTTAACGGAAAAGGGTTTACTTTGTGCTATGCATACCCATTTTATATTAGGCGCATAGTCATTTGTTTTAATACTCCAGTAGAACTTAGAGACTGCTGAGACATTTGCAGATGTTTTCTTGTTGAGTAGCTTCTTGTGGTGGTAAAAACGCTTTTTCTAATTACTAGCGGTGGATCCGTAATAAAATTTAATTTGGTCATTGTGTATGATGCTAGCCTTATAGATAATTCATTTATGTATACATTTGCCGTTCATGGGGCAGAGATGTTATGTTACATATATATATATCTATCTATATATCTATATCAATATACATACATATTTATATATATATATATATATATATATATATATATATATATATATATAATTATTTATTTAAAAATATGATTCCAACTCGCGACATAAGAGGTCTCATGTTTCAAAACAAGAGCCGAAAACTTCAATATAATTATTTAAATTAAATTGAGTTAAAGTAAGCTCTGTTCCATCTTCAAGCGAAAGTTTTTTGGGAATAACGTATTTCTGAAATTTACGTGTTTTAATAATTGAAATTATTCCATGGTAACAGCTAGGGCGAATTGTTTAAATTGGGTAGGCGTGTGTTGGGTGTTAATAATAATTATCAGTATAGAGTTACTTTCATAGATGTCAAATCAGGGAAAGGTGGGGGTGTCTAAATTTTAAACGGAAGATGTATTAACCCTCGTCTAGTTTGCATGTCTATGGAGATTTATTTATTTTTTTATTTTATTTTTTTATGAAATGCGTTTGTGCATATAAAAAAAACTGTCGTTTTTAGCTAATTATTCAAACCATAAATCTTAACTCATGTCTATTGTTTAATAGATCATTATTATTATTTAGAAGCTTAACAGTGTGCAATTTCTCATGGCGGCACAAAGGGCATGGGTCATCCCAAGTTTTACATGTTCTAGCCCTGTTTATAATTTTCCATTTTACTTTAGGTGTCCTATTTGTTTCCTTCAGATGCCAAAAATATTTAGATAGGGAAGTCTGATTTCTTTTATTTATATTATCGAAAGAGCACTTATGCTGCCTCCATCTATCTTTAAAATCATTCTTCGTGGACCCAATGTATATAATATTAGTGCTAGGACGCTCAGTGGATGATATAGTACATTGGTATACCACAGATTTAATGCAGCATTTATTTTCTAATGGACAGTCTTCTAGGTTTCTACAATTACACATTTTTTCCCTTTTATTGTCTGATTTAAGTGCAGGGTTTTTATTAATACTGTTTAGGCATGGGGGTTTCTT
>CAHIKZ030003303.1:840000-855000 GCA_903632075.3 Acanthosepion pharaonis | reverse complement strand
AACACATCCATTCTTCATAATGGTACCAGAAATCATATGTACCTGAACAAGGATAACAGAATATGCACTTGAGAAAAACATTCAACACTTTATACGAAAATTGGAAAGAATATAATATAAAAATATAATAAAAAATAAAATATCGGTTAATTTCATAAAAAAAATGTTTGTATATACCTTATATATATATATATATATATATATATATATATATATATATATATATATATATATATATAAATGAGATATTCGCTTCCGCGTCTCGTATACACGAGTTTGCCGTTGCTTTTATCATCCACAGTCAGCTCATCAATGTCGCTAGATGTAAACTGACTGATTTGGCAGCAGTCGCAGAATTTGGACCTGAGTTATCGGCGCCCGTTGGAGAGGAATGCGTATT
The DNA here is from genome assembly GCA_903632075.3 of Acanthosepion pharaonis. Classification (NCBI taxonomy): domain Eukaryota; kingdom Metazoa; phylum Mollusca; class Cephalopoda; order Sepiida; family Sepiidae; genus Acanthosepion; species Acanthosepion pharaonis. The sequence continues at coordinate 854,600 of CAHIKZ030003303.1, read as the reverse complement.
TCTGCGTATTCAATTTTGAATAAACACGCCAGTGACCTATAGAGCTCAGTTCATAGAAGAGCCTTATCAGCAGTAGTAGGTGCTGTTCACAAATTCTCTCTGTTTTTGTCTGTCTCTCTCCATATATATATATATATATATATATATATATATATATATAAAGGAAATCAACTAATCACGAAACTTCGTTTCAATTGAATTAAACCTGGAATCAGTTGTATTAAAAGTGTTAATATACGTATAAAGAAAATTTAAAAAAATAACATGCATCTACTAATTTTTAAAATTTTGCAATTTTAAAAGCTCTGCATATTAAATTTTTATTTTCTTTATATATGTAAATACTACATTTTAATACAACTCTTTCCTAACCTAATTTAACCCTAATATCGGTTTTATAATTTTTGTAGTGATGTTATTCGGTCTACTTTGCATTGAGTACTTTTTTATTCCATTTATACCAACCGTGTATTTGTAAGAATATATATATATATATATATATATATATATATATATATATATATATATATATATTTCCTTGTTAAAACTGATTTATCCGGCATTTTAAAATACAAGTAAGTAATATTTTTTTCAATTCAGATTGATTAAACATCAGTTCTTTGTTCTCAAATCACATTTCAGTAAAGGAGAGATAGATAGATAGATAGATAGAGAGAGAGAGAGAGAGAGAGAGAGAGAGAGAGAGAAATCCAGGCATATATTCTCTAGGTTAAAAAAAGATGAAATATAGACAGTAAAATAAAAACTATATCGAACCATGTAAATATCTCTTTGATAAATATATTTTGTAATGTCATGTGATTTCAGGATGTAGTTAATTATGGATCTCCACTATTTCTTTATCATCTGGGAATTACCATGACTTCCTGGTAAATATAGTTCAGTAGTTTTTATATATTTTTTATCCAAGGTTATGATTTTTATTTTTAAATTCTTCTAATAAGTATCGCAAGTCAGCCCTGTAAATTCTGCTATTTAGTCAATAGTTGTTCGTATGGAAGAAACAGTTTTATGCCTGTTCAATTGGCATTCATGTGAATTCGAACTCGCGCACCTCCTTCTGCATATGTAGTTGACCTGCACCTAATTTCACTGTATTGGTATGGACAAGATTGCTACAATAAAATCGTGGCTCTTGGCTCCAATATTCTGGAGGCATCGACAAGAGAAATGAATGTTGTGTCTTACCAATAAATTAACATATTCAACTTTTTTTTTTTTTACCTCAAACTTCCTAGCCAGGGGCTATAATAACGTCGTATTTTCTCTCGGCCATCAATCGCATCTAATTGTATTGGTAGCCGGTGTTCCTCATAGTCTGTTTACTACGCAGCCAGGTCCCTGGGTCAAATAGCTTCAAATTCCCTTCTCCCGTCTCTCCATGCTAAAATGTCTCTTGACTAATAAAGGTGCTTCTATATTGCTTCAGGAACTGTTATTGCTGCTATGGATTCATTGGCAAAGAATGAAACCTTGTGTGTACCAGTCTAACTCTGCTTCTGGTAGGTAGAGAAATTAGAGAATCTTTTTTTAGAGCTGTTCGTAATGGTTGTGGTATGAAAGCTTATTTTACGTGGGAAAAGTTTTCCATTATTATTATTATTATTATTATTATTATTATTGTTATTATTATTTTATTTCCTATGATTTCTGGTGTATCAGTCTATATTTCTGAGATGAGGTATTATGTACTCTATTTACAATATTCGGACATTGTTCTCATCTTTGTCGCCATATTTATTACAACGTTTCGGCTGTTGTACGTTCCGGTCTTCTTCAGGTGATTGAAATGTCGAATTGAACCCTTTATTTCTCTCACTGGGATAGGCTGTTCTACTTCCACGTGCCATATTTAATGGATGTCAGTTATCAGTTATCTCCTGTTAATTAAACTCTCCAAGTTCTCCACTGCCTTAACCGGGTATTGAACGCACATTTTGGGTCCTGTCACTGGATGTTACTCAACGCCTTTATCCAGCGTGTCCTTGAGGACGTGTATGAATTTCTGGGTATTATAAACCTAATGTCGCAGCAACCATTTTTTTTTACCAGTGCTCATATTGCACTTTTTGCTTTTGTCATCATGTTTTTACCAGAGCTCATATTTCAATTGTTGTTGTTATTATCGCTTTTTCTCTGGCACTCCTTATTACTGGTTCCCATATTGTATTCATTTCTATGCTTGGTCGGCTCAAGAGATTTTTGTGGCTTAGCATATATGCTGATTCCTTAAGGTTACGAATTTTCCAATGGTGTTCTTTGTCTATGATGTTAACCTGATCCCACAGCGGTCGGTGATTTCCATTTTCTGGTGTATACTCATTTCTTTCCGGGTCCCAGCCAGAGAACTAAGATCAGAAATTTTATTATGACATTTTCCATTTTTGATAAAAAATGATCACATATTCTACATAGATAAAGCCCTACATAAAATGTGGCCTGTACTTGTGAGAATAGTCTTTCGTATTTCTTTAAGGTATGAACTATAAGTAATCCGTTCAATGAGTCTATTAGAATCTTTTCTAATCAATCTCGGGGCTCTAACTACATCAGGTGTGCTACATTTTTGTGATTTTGATTTCAAGTTCCTTGTATCGTGACAGTTTTTTGAAGATCTTCAAAGATATATTACATTCTGCAGGATATACATTTTGTCTTTTGCGTTTCTAATCACGATGTCTGGAGATTAGCTTTCATTTTTTCAGACTGTGTGCATTGTAAAGTCCCATAAAATTGTAAAAGGTCCTACCTCCGTAATTGGGCCTCGGTGTTGTTCATACTAATTTCTTGCAGTTTCCTTTCCGATAAAGTTGCAGGTTTTTCAATGCAGATATTGGCCCACTCCATCATGCCGGGGTTTATATTTCTGGAGTGCCAATACTGTGAAACGTGATACAAGATGTTCAATTGTTTCTGGATATTTATCGTACAATCTGCATTTTGGGCGAGCATAGTTTTTCAGTATATGTGCTTGGTAATTTCTAGTTAGCCAGCATTGGTCCTGTGTGGCATGAATTATTATTATTATTATTTTTATTATCTTTGATTTCTGGCGTTTACACATTTCTTTCCGGGTCCCGCCCAGGGACCTAAGGTTAGAAATGGCATCATGACACTTTCCACTGACAAAAAAAAAATATCACATAGATAAATCCCTTCATAAAGTGTGGGCTGTACTTGTCAGAACAAATTTTTATCTCCTTGAGGCATGGACTTCTAGGAATCCCGTCAATTTGTCTACTGCAATCTTTTCCAACCAGTCCTAGGGCTCCAACTACAACAGGGATTGTTGATGTTCTCATATGCCACATTTTCGAGATTTCTATTTAAAGTACCTTGTATTTTGACAGCTTTTTGAATATCTTCAAAGATACATTGCAGTCAGCAGGGACTGCCATAACAATAAGGAGACACTTTTTTTGTTAGTGATCTTTAATAACAATATCTGGGCGGTTAGCTTTGATTGTTCTGTCAGTGTGTATTGTGTAGTCCCATAGAATTGTAACAGGTTCTATCTCCGTAACCGGGTCTGGGTGGTGTTCATACCAGTTTCTTTCAGTTTCCTTCCCGTAGAAGTTGCAGATTTTGCAGTACAGATATTGGCCCACTCTGTCATGCCGGGTTTTATACTCTGTGGGTGCCAATATCGTGCAACCTGATACAAGATGATCAATCGTTTCTGGATATTTATCACAGAATCTGCATTTTGGGCTGTCACAATATTTTAGTATATGTGCTTGATAATTCCTAGTTAGCAAGCATTGGTCCTGTGCAGCAAGAATAAAAACTTCAGTTTTAGCTTTCAACCATGCACTACATAGCCACTGATGGGTACGGGTTTTGTCTACGTCAGCTTGTTTGGTACGGGGAGAGTATTGGCCATGAAGCGGTTTATCTTGCCATCGCTTTTGTATCTGGTCGGTTTGCTGTCTTTTTTTAGGTATTTTGCAGTTTCAGCCGGTGTATTGTGCTGTATTTGCATCTCTACGCCCACTTGAAACTCTATTTTGAATTTGTTGGCTTCTTTCATTACGGAGTAAAGACGCTTACTACTTTCATGTTCCTTGACGCATACCATCATCCAAGTCTTCTGTAGTTTCCAAGTATTAAAGCTGTATTGCACCACAGGGACAGCCAATGTGTTTATGGCTAATATTCTGCTTTTTGAGTTTAGCTCAGTATTTAGTACCAGACGTACACGCCTGTAGTACTCTTTTCTTATTTTTTCCTTCATTTGGGGGTGTTGTATGCCATCTCTTTCGGTAATTCCTAGGTACTTATAAGCTTCATCATACTCCAGTTCGCTAATCTTTGTGCCAAAATCTAAATCTATTAAGGGTGTTTCTGTAATTCTACCTTTCTTGAATGTTACTTTTGCACATTTATCTAATCCGAAGCCCATACCTATGTCGTCACTGAAGTATTTTACAATATTGAGGAGGCCTTTCAACTCATTGTCGTTTTTGGCAAAGAGTTTGAGATCATCCATGCAGAGTAGGTAATTGAATATTTTCTTATTTGTTTTGTAACCATAGCTACTGTTTTCCACTTCATGTATATTATTATTATTATTTTTATTATTATTATTATTATTATTATTATTATTATTATTATTATTATTTCCTTGGATTTCTGTTGTATACACTTTTCCTTCGGGGTCCCAATTAGAGACCTGTTGTAGAAAATGACATCATGCCATTTTCCATAAGGCAAATAAAAGAATAAATAAATAAAAATAAAAATCCCCCAAAAATCATTATTATTATTATTATTATTATTATTATTATTATTATTATTTCCTTTGATTACTAGTGTGTACACATTTATTTCCGGATCCCGCCCAGAGACCTAAACAATAGAAATGGCATCATGACACTTTCCACTGATAAAAAAAAGAAATATATATATATATATATATATTATTATTATTATTATTATTTCCTTTTATTTCTTTTGTGTACACATTTCCTTCAGGGTCCCAATCAGAGACCTAAGAGTGAAAATGGCAACATGACATTTTCCACTGATCAATTTTGTAAAAAGCAAAGATCGCAACTATTTTAGATATATAAAGCTCTTCGAAATGTGTGAGTACTACTTTTGAGCATATTTAAAAAAAAAAAATTATTAACACATGGGCTGCAAGGAATTCCTTCAATAAATCTATAGGAATATTTTTCCAATAAATCCGAGAGATCCAACTACAATTGGAATTATTGATGTTCTCGTGTGCCACATGTTTTAAGATTTCCACTTCAATATCGTTGTATTTTGAAACTTTGTTGAAGATCTTCAATGATACAGGGACTTCTGTATCAGCGAGAAAGCATATTCTGTTATTATTATTATCATTATTATTATTATTTAAATATTTTTATTAGTATTAGTTGTAATATTATGTTCATAAAGAGATCTTTTTACCCTAACACCAACATTAGTCTTTTAATAAGGTCAATTTTATAAATAATGTTCAGTTTCTTTGTCTTTCACTCATTTGCGTTTATCGTTCTTTTTTCTTTTTTGTTCTCTCCTCTCTCTTCCATTTTTTTCCTTTCCTTTTCTGTTCTCATTCTTGTGTTCTTTTTAGCATTTTTCATTCACTTAATTATTCATTAATTCTTTCTTACTTTTACTTTTCTTTTCTTGACATGTTTTATTTCCTTTCCCCTTCATTTATTTATCTTATTTATTTTCTTTTAACCATTATTATTATTATTATTATTATTATTATTGTAGTAATATAATATTTTCTTTCAGTGATTTCATTTCTTATGGCAATACCATGCATATTCATCTGGAGTGACGATAAGCATACGTATCTACTTCATCGCTCGAAACCATTTTTGAATTATTGATTTGAGTAAGCGGTTCCATACAGGTTCCATATAGATAATAGCTCGAGTTTTTAGGTTAATGCATTGGTTTGCACTGTGGGATGTAACTATGCTGAGCACAGCTTATTCTACGTCCACTTCTCCTATACTAAACTTGTTATAAGTTCCACCATTTCTAAACTTTACGTCTAAGGCCCAGCATGTCAGGTACCTTTTAGTTATCCACCCTCATTACCTTCGTAGTCCGTTGCTGAGTAAGTCCCATTCTAGCAGCTTCTCAAGAACCGCTGGTTTGCGGAACCGACAACCAATCGGACGCTTCCGTGATCGTTACAAACTTAACCTGTTCAACTCTAATTTTAACCGTTATAAACCGCACATATCCGCATAAACTTTGCCTCGTATTCTGTAACCCTCTAACTTCAGCGGCTAACGAGCATTGTACAGGGGGGGAACATCACCCTAAAAAATCACGGAGGTGTCTGAAGTGGCTCGTATTTACTAATTACATTTCATGCTATTTAGAAGGGTAGAATGGAAATGCCATCACTGCTTTCATTTCATTTTCAAAATCTTCGTTTCTATTTTGAAAATGTATATCTTGTGTTCTATTTACTAGAAAGCTTAGTAGATAATATTGATGTATTGCTCAAGATCATTCTTAACCCAATTATAAATAAATATACCATCAGCATAGCCTGCCTCTCACCGCATTATCCTCAGTACACTGACCTCAGGAGGAAAATCTATTAGTAAATGAGTTTAGGTTATGGTATAGAATGCTCAAAATTATCAGTGTCCATCTCGTCATATCTGTGCGTGTATGGACACCTCAGCGTGGTGTAATTGTTAGCAAGCTTGTCTCGCTAGATCAGTTACGACTGAAAAGTGAGTTCGATCCTCACCGGGTGTCCCATACTTTCGGCCTTGTTCCACATCTAAGCTACGCTTAGAAAATAACCATATACGAGGATGGGCTGATATCTTTATAAGCTGACTATGAATCAATCATGCTAGAGTTGTGAAACCTTGCATGCTTAAATTTCAATCTTTCTTGTTAATAACTGCAATATTTTTTCCAGGTAAACTGATATCTGAGTGTTCAAAGAAGACTTCAAAGAAATTAGTTGCGACCTCTCCTATCAAGTACCTGCAGAAAAAAATGGTTTCTGACTCCAAGGACATTCATGATGACATGGTTGCTAGTTTAGAGGATGACGCTTCAGAATTATCAGCAGTGTCAATGTCGGCAGCTGAATTTAGGAGAGAATGGGAGAGTTTTGAAAATAACGTCCTGCTATAGCCACCAACAAGGAAAACAATGATAGGTTTCACTACATGGTGATGGATAACAGGCGATTGACTATATATGAAATAGCCAATGCTATTAACATATCCCATGAGAGAGTTGAGGATATGCTGCACAATGATATTTACATGACGAACGTCTGCTCGGGGGTTTCCACATCTTCTTACAACTGATCAAAAGCGTACCAGGCTGTTTACCTGGCGGGAAAATCTGATATTTTTTAGGCAAATCCTTGAACATTTCCTAAACTAGGATGAGTGGTGGGGTCAGAGACAATACATGCAGAGGAAACACCATTCTTCACCTATTCCAAAGAAGGCATAATTGGTTTCATCGACAGTGAAGGTGATGGTCTCAGTTTTTGGGGATGCATTGCGTTTATTGACTTTTTTTAAAAGGGCTACAATGTAGGGTGCTATGTCAACTTGATGAGATAGTTACAAATGGCTACTAAGATCAGACCCAAAGAAAAAAACTGGCTACAGTCGTCTTCTTTCATCAGGGCAATGCTTCAACAGCGTTGCTAGGGAAAATGGGGTTGATGAGATTTGCCTTGGAAATGCCAGGGTATTTTAGAAGTGGAGTAAGTTAGTAACTGACTGCGTTGGGTTTCTGACATCTACTCTCGATTTCTCGGTGTATGCCGTTTTTAGTAAATCTGCTGCCCAGATATTTAAATTCACTGGTTTGTTTAAGCTGGGTCCCATTTATAAAAAATGTCCAGTTTTTCTGGTCTCTTGCTGACGGTCATGACCTCGGTCTTGCTAACACTGATCTCCATGTTGTATTTCGCACAGCTTATATTGAGTTGGTCAGTGTGTTCCTGCAGCTTGATCCTGTCGTTGTTCATCATTGTTTGGTCATCGGCAAACATGATAATTAAATATGTTAGGATCTGGATTGGCCTCCTTTGTAATCTGGTTCATGTAGATTACGAACAGTAGAGGAGAGCAGCCTTGGCTAAACCCATATGTTACTGGAAACCGGTCAGACATTCTACCCGCTGTGCAGACTGCGCTCTTGCTGTTAGTGTACATTCCCCCTTAACATCGTACTGCTCAATCTGTATAGCTTATCTCTGTTGACTTGATCAAAAGCTTTTTCCTGATCCACGAATACCCGATGGAGATCCTGGCTGTATTCCATCGCACTCACACACAGTTTTCAGAGTGAAAAGATTGCATCGGTGCACCCACTTCCAAACTGGGCATCGTTAAGATGTTCCGTTTTTACTTGAGTGCGCTGCTCAAGGATCTTTGCATACAAGAGATTGCAGCCTTGACTAACCTCAGATGTTACTGGAAAACAGTCAGACGTTGCACTGTCGTGCAGACTGCGCTCCTGCTGTTAGCCTACATGGCCCGGATATTGTCTAGCAGACCAAGAAGACACTGGAGCGACTCAGTGGCGGATACTCTCAGAGCCCACGAGATATATCTGTGTTGCCCTGCGACACCTAACAGTAGAAGCGGAAGGAAAAACTAAACTAAACCAATGCTCCAACACACAAGTTCTTGGTTTCAATTGCTGCTGTGATTAATTGAGGCCTTCAACTTGTCGATCACCATCGCTATTCTCCGGAATTCACTATCACCTCTTCCCTAACAGGAAAAAAACATTTAACTGGAACCCGGCCTCGAAGTGATGACTAAACCATATATTAGGTTTTGGACTAATAGGCGGGACAGTCTTTAAATAAACTGATGTCAGTTTACTTGAAAAAGAAACAATTAAGTTATTAATAAGGTGAGTAATATATATATATATATATACTTCGTCTCCCCACTGAGATGTAATGTGACACAAGGTTGGGTTTCGTACGTGGAAACCGAGCACGTACACGCGGGCCAAAGACACAAATTCCCAAACCTCGCATCTGTCTGTTGCGCTGACATCGGTAGGCCTACTGGTCTCCCCTGTTTAATGCAATGCATTGTGCAGCCTCAGGCAGCTGTTGCCCTGGACCGGGCACCTCGCAGTATTTATTTTCCTCAGCTGTGTCTCTGTCCACTGACGGAGCCAGAACTAAATCGCACTTTGCCAGAAGACAGAGACACAACTGAGAGATGATAGAACATATCCAGAATGTGCCAGATAAGAATAAGTTATTAATAATCAGAGGTGAAATTAATATATGCAAGATTTTACTTAGTCAGCCTATGAACCTTTTCAGCCCACCCTCGCTTGTGTAGAGCATAGGAAGGAGTTCAAGTTGCCTAGTATTGCGTCCTTGTAAATAATTCATCTATCTCCCTGCTGTGAGACAATGGTTAACAATTTAGTTTTCACTTGGGTATGTTGTTCGAGGCGGGGTGTGTGCTTTTGTCGTTTATTCGCTTGGGAAATCAAAACATGCTTTAAGATTTGGCGCGTGCGTCTGTGTACAAAGTGTCGGTTTGTATAAATTGTGAACTTTCTGTGGGAATAAAGCAGTGTGACACCATTTACCAGGACAAAAAGAAAAGAAAGGAAAAAGAGAAAGGAAAGAAAGGAAAAGAGAGGCGAGATTTAAGCTTAGAGGATAAAAGAAGCCACCCACGACCGGGGACATTGACAATGTTATTTTGATAAGTAGCAAATGGCGAAAGGTTTCATTACCATTGCAGAAAAATTCTAAATGGATAAGAAAATCGACTATGTTCTGGTGGCGAACTTGTGTTATCGGGGATAGATAACAGCCACTTAATGCTGGCGAACATCTAATTAACAAATCACAGACCGGCTAGCTAAAAAAACTCGGAGACAATTGACAATGTTATTTTGATAATGGAAAAGACAGTGAAAATTCTGACCACAAGTCTCGTAGAACTGTCTGACAAAAAACAGGTGAAATACAGATCTTTGGATAGATAAGAAAAATTAACTCTGTCAGAGGGGGCAAACAATATTGTCGGGAAACGATTTAATAGGTCGTCTGCTAACCGCACACGAAGCCAACCCTGGGTCACGTCTTGGCCGTTTTGACAAGACATCTATGGGTGTTAGAATTCGGTTGTGATAACAAAACTATGTTATCAGAAATTGGCACCAAGAACAACTAGAACAATGGAACTGTTTTTTCGAGACGACGGTCAACTGTGTTTTTGCTAGACGACTACCTAACTTGATAATTGGCATTGATAGATCCCAGGTGACATTGGGGGATGAGAGATGCGATTAAGGAAAGAAAAGGAAAAGAAAAAGATAAATTTTTTTGAGCAAGATATATTTTTTTCTTCCTAAAACAAAGCCAGCCGGATTACACACACCCAGCTGGACGCCATTGGCCGAATGATAACGAGGGCAAGGCGGAGGTGATCACGTGACGCAAGGAGGGAAGCCGCCGCCGCCCATTTAGAGGATAGGTATGAGAAGTTGCTACGAAGAAGTGGGGAGAACCGTTGACGCCCCTCTGAAGTATGGTGAGAATAAGAGAAGGTGGGAGTAAGAGAAGACTTCAAAATGGAAAGGAGGGAAAATTCTAACCAAAAATAAAAGAAGTGGATATGGATTTAGAATTATCGAGGAACCTCCAACCACGACAAACCCACTCCGGTTTTGGTCGGCGTCCATATAAGCAAAGTCGCAGCGAGCAAAAATCAGTTCAGCAGAGAAGAGTGCAGAGTTCAGTTCAGAAGAGTTCAGTCCAGAGTGCTCAGTTGAAGCAGGCCTCGCCTCAGCTGACTAAGATTTGCACAACTTCCGAACTCATCTTCAATCCAAGAACAATTTATTTTGAAGAGCGACTTAGATCCATACCACCAAAATAAGTTTTTCGACTTTCGCCTGAAGACACACCAAGAACCAATTTCTTAAAGAACAGACAACTTAAGATGTTAAAACTCGCCTAACAAATAAACAACGTGTCACAATCCATATAGCGGGTCGGGAGATAGACGCAGTCCTATGTATCCAGCAACTAGACATAAAGCTTTGTTATCCTTTTTTTGATACCTTGAACTTTTAAAGTTATCATTGTATTTTCTTTTATGCATATTTGTGTGATATTACCCCCGTTTGAACTCAATTTGCATTACGGCCCCAACGACTGATTGATTTCGTCTGCCTAAGACCAATTCACAACGTGGGTAGGCGGACTGGAGATCAACGCAGTTACTTTGGTAACCAGACGTTGGAAGCGAGTTGGGAACGACGAGGCTGATATCAAATCTAACCTAATTCCCATCCGAATCACCAAAAGGTCAGAACGTCACATTTGGGTGCCGCGACCGATACCAAGCCAGTTGGTCGCCACAGGACGAGACAACACGACTGACGCAACAGGCGGACGTCACGTTTGGAGCGGCGAAACCCGAACGAAGCAGCGAGGGGCGGAGAAGGCAGTGTTGAGGGACGTCACAGCAGATTTAATACCCTAGTATCCCAGATTTAAAAAAAATACTATTGCGGAAATTCCCCCAAAGCAGAGAAGAGAAAAATAAACGTTCTGTAACATCCATGAGAGAATAGGTCTCTACACTATGGACCTCGTTTGTATCAGCATAAGCGCAATTTATCAAAAGTTCACCTGAAAGGTCAAGCCTTGAATGAATTTAATTTATTTATTAGAAAAGTGATTGTTATAATATTAGTCTAGTTTGATTATCTGAGAGTATAGAGAGATAGATTATCACAAGGTGCCCTAGAAGTGGGTGCATCAGAGGGAAATAATATAACGTAAAGAGTCGGTTGGTGGACATAATTTATACAATTTGTAGACAGTTATCAAGAGTGGCACTAAGCGGACCCTGAATTGTCCTCTATCACGATGAACGGGGCTTTTCTTGGGATTTTAGCGCACACCAAAAATGAACTCAAGTGAAACTCGTACATACAAATCATCTCTAAAGATGTTGGAAACATGGTCGGTTACCTGTACTGTTCCGGTATTTATCTGGCTCCACCTGATATGCTCTACTTTTTCCAAGAGTCACATCAGAGCAAAAATAAAGTACTCCTACTGTATATGGACAGGAGCTGCCCAGTATACGATTTCCAGTCACGATTGAGTTCAAACGTGTCTCTGTGACGTTGCGGGGGATGAACTATTTTCCAACTTACCATATAATATTGGAAACTCGGTATCTTCAATGTGAAAGTGGAATAAACGATTTGATGCTTGAAATCAAACATTGTAATCTATATATATCTTTAATTCTTTCGTATCTATCTATCTATCTATCTATCTATCTATCTATCTATCTATCTATCTATCAAATGGCACATGAATCCTTTCAGGGGATCAATAGCCATATAACACAAGCGCGGGGATGTAGAATTATATGGAATGGTTTCCAGGAGTACAGTAAAGTTATATATATAAGAGTGAATATTGAAGTCAACTCTTTGAGACCTCTCAGTGTTGACTTCAATGTTTACTTTTATATTTACACACGCTCTATCTCTGATATTGAGCACTTTATCCCATAAATATTGCACACCTTAAGAGTATATATATATATATATATATATATATATATATATTTTGTTTGTATGTATTACATATCAAACTCTGTTAGTATCTATATATTTGTCTATTTATCACCGTAGTTATCACAGGGATCTTCTCTCTCTCTCCCTCTCTCTCGTTTTATATAATGTTTTTGTTCATTTCCCATGGAGTCGGTTGTATTAAGCACTTTTCGTCATCCATTTTCTATGTATTGCATTTGTCCATTATTGGTTATCCTAAACTGGTGACTTTACACAATGTTAAGCTAAATTTAGTAAATATTGAAGAAGAAGCATATCTATAGATTAATGTTTACTTGTCGACTCGAGTGAATCAATTTCCATCGACTGAATGCAATTGATTTGGCCTTGTGTCTAACATTATCTATTTACGACGTCGCAGGAGCTGTTTCGCAGAGGTGAATTAAAATCCGCAAAAACATCCACTCTAAAATGCAACCAGCTGACACATACGAGTCTACGTTAATTGACCGAATAATTATTCAATTATAGACAATTGCGGCCAAATAGTGCACACGTGTTATATTCAGAGGCGACGACAGATATGTACTCTCAAATCGGTTCTAGATTGCATTACAATCATCACAAAAGGCGGCTCTTACTTAAAATATATAACACGTTGAGATATGAATATTAATCAAAACAAGTTTTAGACGGTGGGATGTTGGATAAACCCGATCGAAGAAGGACAGGGTAATTATAGTAAGCACTGTGATATTATCGACACTCCTTTTATTATGAATTAGATGTGAGGACAAGCTTCATTTCCTCTTTATTACATGATTGAAAAGACAGTGTAAAGACGTAAGGAATAGATTATGAATATAAAGTTTCTTCTGATAAGCAAATTGAAACATGATACTTATTTTCATACACATTTTGATATACACGAGATCTCATCAACAAAATATCGGGTCTGTTGCTATGGTAACGGAGTGAATGTACGCAGATTAAAGCCGCCTGACACAGATTATAAAGCCCTCGTTCACAACCGTTGCATATAGTAGCGTTTGAAAAGAAGTATATAGTATGTAGTCGTCTCACCACACCACACCACAAAGGCTCCATCACTGACAATGACTTGTGTAGCAGTTTTGGGCATGGTGGATCATTCTCCTTGTTCGACAGCTAACATATGACCTAGAACTTACCTCTTGTGAAACCGTCCTCATAAAATATCAAATCCTACTTGGAATTACCAATATTCCAAGACGTCGAAGAAATCCAAGAGAATGTAATGAGGCAACTGCTCAATATCACACGAAAGGAGTTCCAGGAATGCTTCTATCAATGAAAACCAAAACTAGATAAAGTATGTGTCATTAGAAAAGTACTACCTCGAATCCATTATATTCACTTACGTGCTAATACCCTTGGGAAGGGTGAGAATCCTCTTCTCCCTCCAGCTATGGGTAAATAGCAGGACAGACTGGGTTCTATAGCTTTGGATGGCAACCGGTCTAGGAGAAGGACAACTCTGAATTCAAACACGGAGTGGATCCCCTAAGTCGGATGGACGACACTTTGGGCTACCTTCAAGCATCTCCTGCAGCCGCGCTGGTACCAAACTCTATTGGTTTATCCTCTCCTTTGGACTCTGCTAGCAAGGCCGAGAGGGGGGAACTAGACGTCTGGGCAGCCCTAGTTCTCCATATATCCCGCCCCAGGCTCGTAACGCACCGCGCTACTCCATCGTCTCTCGAGACGGACGGATGCCGACGACGACGGACGGACTTCGAAGGGGATTAACTGCCGAATTGATATGTATTGTAATCGTCTGTCGTTGAGCAGGAGCATTCGACGGGTTGTCTAGCAAGGCATAGGCAGGTCATCGAATCAGATTAAGGCCCTTACGGACGCAGAATACAGCTCAAGAACAATAAGACGTCATCTCAGAGAGAAAATTGCTGAATACCGACAAACAGGGGACAGAGAAATGTGAAGGTCGGTTTTGTTCTCTGATGAGAAAAGAAATTAACCTGGAT
>CAHIKZ030003303.1:835000-837500 GCA_903632075.3 Acanthosepion pharaonis | reverse complement strand
AAGAAATATAGTCTTAAAGTCTTAAGATGTGCTATATTTAGGGGATAAAGTGCTAAATATCAGAGATAGAGCGTGTGTAAATATAAAAGTGAACATTGAAGTCAACACTCAGAGGTGACAGTCTGTTTCATGCTAGATGCAATCGTCAGGCCACGGGTGCTGTTATTTTTCTCGGCTATTTATATATATACGGGTTAGTGGTGCATTGTGGGTAGTCTATTTTCGTGGTTATTTTACCGGAAGTCGTTTATTTATTTATTTGGGTTAAAATATTTTGCTTGTTTTTATTTATTTTTATTTTTTATTTTTATTTTATATTTTTATTTCTTATCTTATATATTTATTTATTTTTTATTAAAGTAGTAAAAATTTGTTTATATCGCTTATTTAATTGTTTTGTTTTGGTTTGAGAACTTAATTAAAGCTATTTATTCGATTTTAGGTTTGATTGTTGTAGTTTCTTCCAACTATTATTTTGGCTGGAACAGTTTTTAATTTGTATTTATTGGAATTGATTATCTTTATTTGTTTTTTCTAACGGTAACCTTATCGGGATTGTGTTATTTATTTATTTGGATGAATTTAGGTCATTTTATTTTGTTCTTATTTATTTGTATATTTTCTTTTTTCGGTTTTCGATTTTTAAGTAACGTAGCATTTTTTATCGTTATATAACAGTTATATCTATTTTTTTCGTCTGATTTTTTGGTTTGATTTTTATAGTCTAACTAATATTTTGGTCATAATGCTTTGCTAATTTGTTTATTATTTACTTTATTTATTTGGGTTCGTTGTATTATTATTATTATTATTATTCTATTTCGTCTATTCTAACAGGTGTGGTTTGGTAATTTTTTGGGTTAATTAATTTTGCTTATTTTATTGTTATTTTGTTTATGTATTTATTTTATTTTTTTTTCCGTTTTCGACTTTTAAATAACGTAGTAAAAATTTGTTTTCATGTCTGCATTTTGAGATGAGCTCGGATCTTTTATTTAATAATTTATTTTGGTCTGGGAAAGTAATGATAGCTATTTTTTCCTCCAAGCAAAGTTTTCAAGTTTTTGATTGGTTGTTGTAGGGTGATGATGTTTTTCTTATTTTCCAAGATATTTTTGGTGTGATGTGCGTTTTGTTTTTAATTTCCCAGATATACTTAGAAAGCATTGTACTGTTCGCATATTTACTATTTGTGAAAGATGTGTTGTGTGTATAATTTATTTGTTTCCAGGGTCCTTCAGTTACTCCTATGTATACTTTTTCTTCATTATCTGGTGATTTTATCGTGGCTTAGTATATCACGTTGTTTTGTAAACAATTACCGTTTAAGGGACATTCGTTCTTTATTTTGCAGTTGCACGTGGGTTTAATTTGTTCGTGTGGTTTGTTAATAATTTTCCTGTTGTGCTTTTTTTATTATTTGTGTCATGTTCTCGGTGCAACTGTAGCTGATTTTTACTGTGTTTTTGTTGAATATTTAGTGTTGGGTGTTTGATTCCGGGAAGTGTTTGTGTAAGAGATGGAAGAATATTTTTCCTACGTTCGTTTTTACGTTTTTGCTGTACGGTGGGTTGAACCATATGATATTTATTCTCCTGTTGGCCTTTTTTGTGTTCTGTGGTGAGAATGTGCGTGTTGCTGGGAATCCGCTATCTTTTAGGGCTGTTTCATAGTCTTTCTTAGCTTTGTTAAATATGGATTCATTGGAGGAATTGTCGGAAAGCCTGCAGTTAATCGATTTTGTTATCTGTTTGATTATAGAAGGCGGGTGCATGGAAGATGTGTGTATATACAGTAGTTTATCATTGGGTTTTCTATATGGTTTATATGTGCCTTTTTTAAGGTCGAAGGTAACATCTAGAAAATCTACTTCGTTTAGGTTAGTTTTTATATCTATGTCGAATCCTTTATTTTTTAAAATCTTTATTATTGCTTTTCTAGTTTTTGTCGGTGTTTGTTAAGATTATGAGACCGTCGTCCCTGTAGTCCTGTGTCATTTCTATCTATTATTTTGCTTAGTTCGTGTAGTTAAGTAAATACACATGTTTTCGCATGTCTCTGCACCGTCAAAGCTTCCCATTGTAGTGTAAATCCCAATGAACTGTGATATAGCGAAACAGTCTGTCTCTGGATGACAATATGTATGGTCTGAAAAATTATTTCCTTTGAGCGCTATAGGGAAGAAGAATGAATTTGTAAACAATAAATATTACTGCTACTAATGAAATACTCTTCAATAAAACGAATTGAGTTCTCCCAGACACTGGCGTGCTTATCTCAAAATACATATGCTTAAATTCACCTTTATCCCTGCTGTATGCCAAACGGATTGTGGGTAGACTCTCCGTCTGACGCCAATTTATCAGGGTTTCGATTCTAGCTAGAGGCAACCGGACTTCTAGCCACACTGATGAGCTGTGATACAGCGAAACAATCTGTCTGTGGATGACAATATATATATATATATATATATATATATATATATATATATATAATGTTA